>JBCAUA010327637.1:0-19080 GCA_038406235.1 Peronia verruculata | reverse complement strand
CATCCATCCATCTATCTATCTATCTATCTATCTATCTATCTATCTATCTATCTATCTATCTATCTATCTATCTATCACGAAAGGATAATCTGTCGTTTCAACGATATGTTCAATATTGATGAGGGCAGCAAGACTAGTGACCTTTCACTAATTAGACCGTGACCTGAATTATAGGCCACGGTTATGATATTTGACAGGTGTACAGGTTGTCCTAGCCATTCCACAGTGCCTAGGTCTCTCGAGTGTGACCGACTTGTCCTGGCGATCGATAGCTCAAACGTGTTCAGTTGGTTCCACAGTCTCGTTCCTTCGAGACCTCGTTGCCACCGTAAACAATATGCGGCCTGGCCTGGAACCTTTGCTAAGTCATCGGTTACAGTTACAGCACATTGCAGAGACAACTGTTATTGAACGAACCATATTGCATTATCTTGTAGTCTTATATTGGATAGTCGGCTGAACTGCATGCTACAGACCATATAGAGGTGAACGTGCAAGTATGTGCACCTACATCCGGGACCGGTGTAAAATCCAGTGCAGGGTAAGAATATATTGAAGTCAGTGGTCAAATCTCTATCCTCGCAGGTTGACTACATGTGATATTTAAATCATCGCATTTTGGCTTTGGCTGTACTCACAAAGGCAGAACACAAATACGTGTGTTATAGATGGCACTGCTTCGTTCTTGTAGCCTTCGGGTATTTATTCTTTAACTTGTAGCATTTCTTCAAACGAAAAAATTTGTTTTCGGTAATATTAATGCACTTAAAGATTCTTCTTGTGCAGACGTGTGTAAGTGTAGTTCTATGTATGAAGTATTGTGTTTCGTTTATTCATTCGTCAGGAAACATTCAATCTATGTGAGATATATTGTTATACAAGTATACCTGCTACTCATACCGCTACCATCCATCAGTCTGCATAGAACAAATAGCGCCACGCTTAAAAAAAAAAATAAAAAATTACCTTTTAATGTTCGAAAATAGACGATGGGTTAAGTCTCAGCTAATCTGTTTACAGGAGATCTGGCCAGGATAACCATGATAAACAAAGGATTGACTTCGCTGAAAGATGTGCCGTAATGTCTCATCAGTACACATCAACCTGACACATCAAAAGCATGGAGCTGTTTTCACATCAAGAATATGGATCAGGATCAGAGATCGATAGCACAACTTCTGTTTTTGTTCTCAGTCATCCTCAATGTCAAGGAGACGGTTTGTTTCAAGCGGTTCAAAGCAGTGTGACCAATCCAAACTTTCATTGGCCAATACGTATTTGGGAATATTGCCTTACAATGCTGATTTTCTTCAAAGGCACTGTACTCAAGGTTCAGATGAGGAGTTGATTGTATAGGCCTATACCGCTTTCTTCAACAAGCGTTACAGACATGATTACATGGACGGCGATTGTGGCAATGGTAGACTATGACTATCAGACCTATGCATAGATTTTTTTTCATGTACTCAGCCAGTTGGGTTAGTTATTTGAATTGTGATGATTGTGACTTCGTAGATATAAACTTTGTTCAGGACCTGAAGGTTCGTGTGAATACAATGGCAATAATAAGAGGAGAAACATCGCACAATAGTTACTCTGGTACCGGAGATGTCATGTATTCCATCACTCTTGCTGGCGGTTAAAACACAGTATTAGGATAAAATGGATTACCAGCAATCAGGCGGGCATTTGGAGAACTGTCATATGTGTGACGATAAGTTTTCTCTAGCTCTGTTCTCTAAAGGGCGTAAACGTCAAAACTTGATCAAGATGTTCTACCGATCTCTAGCCAATAGCGAAGGCTTTGGTTTGAGATGTCATTCTCTGGCGGGTAACAAAACAAAAGAGTGGCCCTCGACAATTGTTGATTGTAATAGAAATGGAGGAAATCAAGCTACACTACCTGGTGTGTTCGTATGTGTTGATGCCTGTAAAAGAAAAATTCACTCGGAAAAACTCATGGTTGGGTCGAATGGCGAACAAATAGTTGTGCGCCCTTGCAGTAACGTGCGTCCTTTGTATCTTTGGTTTGAAACTGGCAGACATATAAGACTGAAAGCTGGAGAATTAAACGTCGTGTCTCATTCTAAAAAGATAACCTTCTCGACAAAGACGCCTCGAAAGGAGCGAGGGTTAAAACTGAATGAGTTACAAATATACAGAAATAGAAAAGGGAAAGTGGGATATTGCAAGATATCAGATGATGCACACAATGAAGCTCTAGAAAGTTCGGACAATCAAGTAGATCATAACGCATATGATAGCGATGAAGAAATATCTTCGATAGATGAATACGAGGAGGATGAACCAAAAAGAGGCAGGCCGTACATGAAAACTATCCAAAGAAAATCTATGGGTTTTGCATTGGACAAATCTGTGATGGCCAGGCACTCAAAGGCCAGAAAACAATATTTCGGTTTACCATACTTACGATATTTATCTCCAGCTCATTTTCAAGATTTTTCTGAAGACAGTGAAAACTCATCGATGCAAGAAAATTTGAATACTGAAGAAGAGACTCTAGGGCCTCGTAAATTTACATTAGGTGACTACTGCAGCCTTCAAGTAGGAATTGTGCTAGGACTCCAAGCACCGGTGAAATCAACAGATTCTGATTACTTTTCAAATGATGTTTCGACTTGCTCTAAAGATATTTCTGCTGATGCTGTCGCAATAGAACCCAAAGACGGTTCGTCATTAGCACCATCTGAGTTGTTCATGGAGATTACGATTTCCCCTGATTCAGAGGGCAGTGCGGTGAAAAGACCAGAGGATGATGGAATCACTGAAGATTCCCAGCTAGCGAACCCTGTACCGAATTCACAAAACGCCACAGACAACACAGCAGAAGCCCCTGTGGCGGATACTTTGATTAAAGAAGAAGATGGCATTCAATCTGAAGATTTTGCCATAGTAAAATTTCCTCGTGCTGCTCTGCGCCAGGACAACTTAAAAACAGAGTTTAAACTGGATTACAGAAAGGCTGCCTGTAAACCTCGAAGGTTCGTCATTAACATATCACGGTTGCTCTACCATCATATAACCCTCGTGAACAGGCTTCGTCTGAGAACGGTTCCAAAACTTGATCTCACAACCTACATCATTTTCGCCTTCCACAGAGAGTTTCATAACGGTGTTGATGCATATAAAGTGTGGATTTCATCTTTCTGGTCTAGAACTCTGAATGTTAGAGATATATTCCAAAGTCAAGGCATAACACAGATACAGACACTAATTCAAGCAACCATCAGTGCCATAGAGAAAGTGAACCTCAAAGATTTGATGAAGCTTGCGGAAGCCCCAAACAGAGAAATGTGTCACAGCAATGATTATCTTCCAGTTTGCCTCTTCCTCATGCTAAACAGCGTCCAAAAATGGATTACTCAGAGCGTGCAAATTCCTTATACAACAGAGTGGTGTGAAAATCATACATCAGAGAAAGGACTTGAAGAATCGGAAACTGAGGTACTAAATGATGTTTTGCAATTGCTTAACACCGACAAGAAGCACATCAACAGTGTCAACAAACGTGGGCCTAACGAACCATCGATATGTGGCGGATGTCTCACAACACTGAATTCTAAATCTTCCTCTATAGCTCTAACAACTTGTAGTCACTGGTTCTGTGAGGACTGCTGGAAGTCGCGTGTGCATGTCGAATTTTTAAAAGACGACCTCCCAAAATCTCCAGCTTGCCTTGAGAGAGGATGCTCAGTTAAAATTGAACCTATAACGATGCTTACTTTCTTGAACATTGAAGACATTCGCAAACTGAATCAGAGCCGCATCAAGGCATATATAGAGTCAATATCTTGGCTGCAGTTGTGTCCAAATGGAAGCTGTAAACATATTTTGTATGCAAAACCCAGCAAACCCGCCCACTATCCTTTGTCCATTCCGGTAAGATGTCCATGTTTGCGTCAATGTTGTATTGGGTGTTTGAAGGAGCCTCACTGGCCCACTAGTTGTCTGGTTGCTGAAAGTTATCGCAAGTGTTTAGATCAGCGAGGATGTGACATGCTCAAGCGAACTCTGAAGAATGACGAATATCCAGATGTTATTCTGCATGGGAAACAGTGCCCCAGATGTGGACTTTTTATCCAGCGAACAAATGGCATGCAGAGCAAGTACTACACCTGCGGCTGTGGGTGTCAGTTCTGTTGGTCGTGTGGAAAGGAAGGTATAGGTGTAGAACTTGAGCGTCAGCATTATGACTGCCGTGACAGATTTGAATTCAATGATAAACTGCTCAAGGATAGTGTTGCTAAGAACGGTCCCGTGTCAACCGCACGCTCACCACTGACCAAATGGTTTCAGACTGCTCTAAAACACCGGACTATGAGACATCCACACGTGATAGCTGCGCTGTACGCGATGGCTGACAATTTAGCCACTAGAATCAGCACAGAAGCCCATGCTGGAAAGTATGTAGGAGATGCTCAAAAAGCTGCTATTGGTTGGAAAAACTGCCTTCGGAAATGGGCGCGGATTAACCGTGAAAATTTAGATATACTGACGTCCGGGAGAGCGCTGCCTCTAAAACCTCACCCTCCCTCGAATCAGGACAGGCCTTCGTCTGGTAGACCGGTGTCTCGTGCTCTGTCATCTGCTTTGTCATTTGTGTCCACTACCTCTTCCTATACAGATGAATTCATCTCACTCGACTCATCGATTTCTGCCGCCACATCCAGTATAGTTCATATCATGTTGGAACTCCACCATCTTGCTGAACATTCATCCGTGATGCTGGATACCGCAGTGACGATCTCGGGAAAGTTCGTTCGTTGTTTGGAGAGGATTGAAGATTTGTCCACTTCACTCGGGATTTTACTACAAGATCCACATCACAGGAATGTTTGCAGAGTTATTCCCACATTTCTCCGGCTGAAAACCCAGATTAAACAAGCCATTACTGATTTAAATTTCGAAGTGGACAGTCTACTGGAAGGTGTCAAATTGCACCGTGAACAAGCACTCAAGCAGACGGACAGACAGACACACATGCAGACATAATCATGTACATGTATTTATATAAATGAACATCGGTGAGTATATTACACGTTAACGAAATTACAGGTATGAATAAAGAAAGAAAGAAAGAAAGAAAGAAAGAAAAAAAAAAGAAAAAAAAAAGAAAGAAAGAAAGACGAATCCTAACAATAATATATGTCGTGATGACCTACACATGGCAGGAAGTTCTTCTTTTCATGTGTCTTCACGCTTTGGAGAATATCACAGGTCATAATCTTTTTATTTAGTCCCACCGGCACAACTGATTGCAACACGAAACAATTAATTTATTAAGCCATCGGCATTCTATGCCTCGTGACTGTTTGCGCTTTACTTTGTTGACTCAGTTCTCTGCTGGATCTATAAATTCAATCTTTGCACGATCGATATTCATTCTAGATCTGTTGATTTTATGTATAGTGTAATCAACATTCTATTCTATTCAAGATCCTTGTTATACTATATATGCACTAAATTTACTCTGTATTAAGAGGGAACAGATAATTTACATCTCACAAGATCTCAGCTATAAGGTCTACCAGGTCTTCGGATCTGTTGTAAACTTAGTACATATACACCTAACACATTTTCGTATCTATATGACACCTGTGCAATGAACTCTCACTTTCACCGTATTATAATTATGCAGCCTTTCACTCCTCTGTACTCAAATCAGTCGCCTACCTCTGTCAGCAACCTTTGCTGAGATTGACAATCTGATCCCCGATATCGCTCATGGATTCTGTGTGTGTGTGTGTATGTGTGTGCGTGTGTGTGTGCGTGTTTTCCAACCATATTTTGAAGTATCAGTGATTATCAGTAGCCAGAACGACATTGGCGGTATTTTCCGAAAACTTAGTGATTATTCGTTGTCATTCGGACCACTGTTTAGATTTTCCATGTAATACATCCTGGAAAGATATTTAAAAAGAACGCTTTTGGATTGTGGCTTTTTGATCTTAATTGTAAAGCCAATTCTAACCCTAACCATATGCCTATTCTTAATCCCAGCAAGATAATTAAATGTGCTAGAGGATCCCATGGAAACTGGAGAACACCTACATGTATATCTTACTTATTGTGTTGCTTATAATAGAAAGCTTTTCGGGTTGTCCCAAACGACAGAAACAATCCTATTTTGAAGAAGCAGAGCACATAAACTTGACTGATTAAAAGTGATATTAAAATTTGTAGTACCGATAGGACTTTTTGTTCAAGAAGGCTTTCCTTGTCGTGGTCCCATAAAAATGATATTTTTTTTTTTTTTATCATTTTGCCCTCCTTAAGAAGAATCATCAAGGTTTGAAAATTTGGCTACAGCTGTAAATTCATTCAATTTCTACCGTATTGAGTTCTGAATAATGTCATTCGCTTCTGTTTGGTGTACCTGGTTAGTTTGGTAAGTTTTCATTAGACAGTTGTCATATGTTTCAAGAGGTTTCCATAAAATGATAATTTTAATGATATTATGGAGATAGTACTTGTACGTTTTAAAGTGCAGCAGAAATGGAATAAAATTTATTATAGTCAGCAATTGTCTTTCAGTGCATTGTTGATGTTTCTGCCTGTCTGAATATTATTCTCATTGAAACGCAATCTCATTACCTCTCTGGGTAAGTTGATGGACACGATTACTCTAACACATTTTGTCTAATTGGGTACAGTGAAAAAATTATGAAATTCTGTATTTCTTGAACTTGCTGTGATAATTACCGCTTTTGCAATTTGCTGCACTGTTCCAAAACATGTAGTTTCATTTTGTTGGGGACAAATTGTGTCTTTTTCTTTCCCTTGGGAGAATGACCGGTTCTAAAATGTTTCTGCTCCATGGAAGTGTTCTGAACAAGCTGATGAATGGTGTAAATTGCAGAGGTTCGGTTTGGGAGCAAGAAGTGGAAATAAAAACATGCGCCATGGCAAAGTGGATTTACTACAGCTGTGAAAATACTTGCATACGTGCCAGTTATTTGTGCTAAGTGCCTGACTCACGGGTTACATACACTGGATTCGCATGGTTGATGATATTTGACCAGATTAGTTATACTGAGGTGTGAATGGGCAAAATGCAGAAATGATATGTGAAAAAAATGTACATGTCTGTAGTTCAAGAAAATGAATTTTGATGTGTGTTTGCAGCATGTGTACTGTGCCATGCAGTTCTAGTGGTAGAGGTTGAAAATGACAATTGAGATGAATGAATGAAAGAAAAAAAGAATGAATAAATAAAGAGATCTGTAAATACATGTAAGTCTATCATAATTTGACATTCATACGTCAAACAGGTGGATGAATTACTGGACGGATGGATGGATGGATGAATGGATGGTGGATGGATGCATGGATGGATGGATGGATGGATGGGTGGATGGATGGACAAAATAGATGAATGATTTTGGATGGGACATAACAATATGATTTTGTTCTCATGTTTTAATGATAACAGATTAAACTTAAAGAGTGTCATATCTTAGATTAAATACAGTATATCTTTGTTGTCCACACCACTTAAGTGAACGGGTGCAGTGTTACTCTTTCTTGAACACATGTTTAAACAGTCATTAATAAATGAACATTTATTTTTAAATTTCATCAGTAAACATTATACTACAGCTTTGTTTTCCTTGTATTAATTGTTATCCCTGATAAGTGTGCTCAACCAAACATCAAATGCATTTGTTGCTCTTGTTGTCTTAAAAAAGAAAAGAAAAAGGAATCTTGTCTTTGACAAGTCTATGCAATTAGGTCTGAATGACAAATACATTGTAGACATTATAAATGTTAATACCCTGTTCATAAGTTATTGACAATTTCAGCAACTTATTATTATTTTTTTACTACTCTTTACTCACAGGATATAACATCTTACTCTGGAATAATCATAATCATGTAAATTTACATGAAAAGATAGGAGTTTTTAAGACAGGATTTTATTGTTATTTTAAAAAGGATTTTTTTTTTAAAGCACTGTCAAGATTACCTCCATCAGGAAGTTGAAAGACGTATAAACAACGTAACGCATATCTTCAGAAATGAAAAATAAAATTTTCTTTCTCACTTATTCAATAAGAACGTTACACAGAGTTCTTTTTGTAAAAACTTTTTTTTTTCTGTGACTTTGAATTAGTCAAGAGAAGAGAAACGGATCAGAAGACATGCATGCAAATTTCACTGTTGATGATGGCATGAATTTTTGCGAATAGTGCTATAATTTAGAACAAATACATGTAAATGAATATGACTGCATTACAAAATCTAATGTCATTCTTTGTGATAAAATGTAAGAGGAAAAAAAAGGTGAATAGAAACAAATATCTGTATGAAATGTATTTCTTTCATGAACTATCCGATTAAACATGAAACAAAAACAATAAAAACAAATGAAAAATGAAATCTAATGCACAGTGAAAGGCTAACCCTTTAAAAGTGGCAGTGCAAAATTTACTTTTCTTTCTTGTATAACTGAAGTGTAGCAGTCCGTTTACACAAAATTATGACATGTAAATTAGAAACATATTTGCATCAGTAATTTGACATGGGTTAAACAATGACACAATATAGGAAATCCCATCAAAGCAGTCAGGTCTGTGACCATTTCTGTAAAGCATTCATATAATGACATACATACATTACTAAAAACACAGCAAAACTGGAAGAAAGAAAAAAAAGGTCAAAGTTCAATTTCCAGATGTATGAATGAAGGTGTAATGTAATTCATTGGATACGTGGGATAAAAAAAAAAAAAAAAAGAGGATCAGAACAAACAAAAACAAGAGAGAAAAAAAGAAAACAATACAAAAATTTATGTTTGGTATCTTTGGTCAGAGGTAGTCTTTGTTGAGATATATATTTCTCTCTTTTATTTTTAAGAATTCAGAGTAACTAAAAAAATGAGTCGAATGTAAGAACAGGTACCTAACGAACATACAATCAACTCAAGCTAAACATTTCTGTATAAAGTGATGCTGGAGCACCATGTTCAAGTGCACCACATGTTTGTCACTTCCTTGGAAAGCCCACAATGCTAACTAAGGCAGTATCAGCCAAACACATTCTTTTTCAACTTTGGGAGTTTATTTTAAATAACAAAGAATTTATTTTCTGAAACAAGACAAATGAATTTATCTGTACCTTACACATGTATACAAATACATGCAGACTACGTGTGTAAAATGCTGTGACAACAAATTCATGTGGAGACACATGACCAAATACAGTTGAAGATAATTACATGTATACTGAATAAACCTAAAGCATCAATAAGACTAATGGAAAAACATAAGAAAATTTTATGTAACATTTTTTGGCAACATTATAAACCCCATGCTCCCAACAGGACATCATGTAGGGATGTCAAAATGTTTCCATGAAAAGGGCAGAATATTTTGTGCTGTTGTATTACAATTAAAACTTTTATCCAGCCAGTCTGACCCTGTCCAGTTACAGAAGACACAAAACACCTATGCCTCCTATATTGACAGAACTATGTAAGTTTCTACTGTTAATAAGGGTTGGCGCTGAATTATTAACAAAGAAAAATAAAACTTATATGAATACTTATGATAACATCATCATCAGTTTTTGAATGAGAATCTGCTGCATTTAGACTTAGTTTTTGTTCAGGAATTCTCTCCCTCCTCCCAATCAGTCTCTTTTAGAACTATGGCCAATATCATTATGTTTTATCAAGGGATTCATGGGCTAACTTTCAATCAACAACTCTCATGTTGTCAATTATGAGAGACCCGGTCTTCAAAGTGAGCTCCCAAATGATAAATCGGCTTTTGCAGAGAGCGTGCACTAAATGCTATCATAATTCTATTTTCACGTTCATCATGTTAGGTTTAAAACCCAACAAAAATAATACATACAATTGGCTGATAGAGTTCAACAAAAGTCAATTTAACCCCCCCCGGCAGTGACAACCTTGAACTTGATTTCCAATTCCAATTGACATCACACATTTGACATCCCTGATCATGATGAAAACTGAAGATGTGGAAGATGAAGAATGGAGATGTATGGCAGACCAGGTAGTATGGTCTCAACAATATTAAAAAAAATTTATCGGGATTTTCAATAAGTGACACTATATAACACAACAACTTAACAGATGAAACTCACTTGGCAACATATGATTGTTATCACTCTTAACATAAATGTATTAAGAAAAAAAAATCATAAATAACAATGTGAACTGAAAAACACTAACACATTCCACGAGGGGTGATGAAGTCAACAAACTTATTCACATCCAAAGGTTTAGAGAAAAATGAAAAACAACAGCAAACAAAAAAAGTCAGGTCTCAGCACCATATTAAGAACTGACTTATGTCAGGTACAGTGGTCTCTGCCTAAGAGCCCACCTCTGCTGCGAAACAGAATTTTTCTCTACAATTTACCCCTCTAAGAACCCATTCCAAATAAAAAATCTGCCTAAGAGACCAGTGTCACAGCAAGACACACAGATACTTGTGTGATTTCATATCAGATTGTCCGCTTGAGAAAATGCACAGTGCTGAGGTACATAACATGGGGATGGGAATGGAGGAAACAGGTTGAGAGGTGTGCTATTTTTATTGCAAAATGTGAAATACTATTATATTCCCTTCATTATGTACACTTTCACAACTCAAACACATTCCCAATTACATTACATACAAATTAACATGAATTCACAGCCGTCCACCCTGAATATCCGTTCTCCTCTGTTCCCAAATTGTCACTCCATCACAGGCACAAAATCTTTTGGAATTCTGGAACAAACCCGAAGCTCTGGCCACAATTCCACATGCTAACCTGTAGATATAAAAATTAAATGATGTCATGCTGACAAGAGATATTTTAAGCAATATCATTAGTATCCCAATAAAAATTAAGGCTGATGAAATGGAATGTACATATGATTAAAGCACAGAATCTGACTCTTATCTGAACCTCAACAACATTAAAACATATGAAATGAAGAACTACAAGATTATTATAAATGAACACCAGACTTAAAATTTCTTTAATCAAACAATTATCCTTATGGAATGGCCTTCTAAACTTCATTCCAATGTTTTTGTCTTTTCCTGCACAGGAAGACAAGCTACCTTGTAATTTGCAAACACTTTACTACTGAAAATTTTCCATTAAATGATTAGTGCACCTTAACAGGGCAACATAGATCTATGATATAAAAGACAATAACATTTTAAAAAAATGTTAATAAACATTTTTTAAGAAATGGAATATATAGGGTTATTAAAAAAGAATGAACTAATGTCATGACGCATTACCTATGTTCTCAAGTATTGCCAGAAAAGCCACGTGACTACAGTGTCCTGTGGCAGTATTCAAAACTCTACAAAACTCCTCTTTCAAATGCTTGAGAACTGAGGCAAAGCATCATGAAATCCTTTCATTATTTTTTACTAACCCTGTATTTTGCTATGAAAATGTACTACTTGTATCTTCTACTTCTAGTACAAAAAACTTGCAGATAATAAAGAAGGGTCTACTTCTCCAATAGCAAAACTTTGGTACGCTAAGGTTTATTGGGCCCTAAAAGTATGGTTACCTTCGACTTTTGTTTTCCTCCACCTCTTTCTGGCTTCCCTGATGTACAACTACACAATGGCCTATTAGGTCTAACAATTTGATGTTAGGGATAGACAGTCTGAACTCTGCCCTCTTCATTTCATTTGGCTCCAGCTGCTTCAGGATCCCACTGAACTGATATATTTAGGAAAAGAATAAATAAATAAATAATTATATTTATAAATGAACAATTAATAAATGAATTAATTGACAAAGTTAGAAATAAATATTTAAAAAGGAAAGAATAAGACAATTATGATGTTCTATTTTAATTACTTAGATCTAATATCAACAAATTTAGCCCAAAACAATTGAGCTTCCTATATCATATGCTATGGGTGTGACATTTCTGTATATTCTAAGATCTGTATGTATGTGATTCACTTAACTGAATCTTATGTTGCAAGTACGCTGTATCATAATTTCTGTAGGGTCCTACAGATACATAAATCAAAATGAAAAGTAAAAGCCCCCTGTCTTTTTATTTTAAATCATAGAAAGAAGCAACTCATATTCATTTGAACAAATATCATACAGTGCTTCTTGTGAAAACAAAAAGTGAAAATAAAACAAAATAAAAAAAACAGATTCTATGAGATCATTAACAACAACAACAAACAAAAAATAAAATAAATTATCTAAAAAAAAAAAGCCAAGATCTGGAATGGTGAAAATTCAAGGTACACCATCATATGTTGTTGAAAATTACGTTACATACTTCTCAAAACACATACAACCTAAATTTATATCAAGTTTACCGTTTGAAAATTAACAAAAACCATGACATTATTTCAAATAATTTTTTTCAGCAAGTAAAATCCCTTCCCTTCGCTAGACACGCAGGCTGTTGAGCTAGCAGCGTCAAGAAGGAAGAATACACTTAGGAATTTGTCTTCATTTCATTCCCAATGTTAAATACCAAAAACATTGACATAATTATTACAAATGTCTCAGCCTCTTGTGGGTGATTATCTCATACTCATGGTCAATCTTTCAAACAAACATCAAACGCCATTTAAAAAGAATTTTCCTATCTTTACTATTTTATTCAAAATCTCATGTGACTAGCAAAGGGCAGTAATAGTGAATAATCAAAAACAACTCATTGCAGTCACTCACAGCTTGGCCATCATTTTCCATTTGGTAAACAGGTCCACAGCTGTTGCATCCCTCAGAGACATCTCCAGTTTCATGTACCGTCAGAAACACTGGTTCATTTGTGGGCAGCTTATCCAATGTGCCCTCCAGGAAACATTTGTTTGGCTCCACTTGAATAAAGCGTAACAAGCCTTGCACACCTGAGTTCCCAATACTAATTGCTGCCACTCCTGCACCTAGGTTATGAGCTGCATAAAATGAGACAAAGTGATTATGTCTTGAATAGTAAGAAAATTTCAGCATACATTTACACTATCAATGTATGTTTTGCTGATCACATTTAAAAGATAAAGATCTACAGCATTCCTAAATGGAGTTATATTTTCAACCCTGTCAAATAATTATTTTCTGCATTTATTTTCTAGCTTTTCTACCATGTCCTTCTTTCATTCAGTAGGCAGACCAAATCAAAGAATGACACTCTTGATAACTAGGCAATTCTTGTCCTGCTGTTTTTTTGTCCCATAACCAAAGGACCAATACTTCATGTCTGTTTATCATAATGACATTGAAACCCCTCTCTCTCAAACTAAAGAAATTTTTAAATTCCATTATATATATGAAACTTTTGTTTATTACCGACTCCTTTAGAGATTTTTAAACGATCATGAAATTCCCATGCCTACAGGTGACAAAAATTAACCCAAAGTGTACATGCAAATAATTTCATCTGTTGATTCTGATTTCCATTTTCATGCTGCTTATGCTTGAAATTATTCATTAAATTCTTGTGGTTTATAAAATCACAGCTATATTTATATAATTACTTAATTATATCTTAGTTCATTCAAGTTATCTCTGCTACCTTGAATTCTGGAAAGAGTAATTAACCCTTCCATGTTTAAACTGACTGAAACCAACACGCCTCAGATTGCTGCCTAAGGTTTAGAGTGACAGAAACCGACACTCAGCCCACAGAACTGTTACTGTTCAGACCAACACAGAAAACGCCCCTTTTCTGGTGGCCTGTCATTGGCCGATAAAATGACGTTCATGATCCAACAATAGAAAGGAACCTCACTGACGAAATCAAGTGAGGTTTTCGTGATACCTAGGGTGTGTCTGTGCGTGTTTAGAGGCAGCTAAACAGCGTGTTGTTAAGCACCTTGGTAAGCGGCACAAGACCTCTTAGATTGGCAGTGCACTCTCATTGTCTCATTCACTCATTTTTTAACTCATTTGCTAGAGTCTACGAAAGTGACACAGTGCGTAATTAGGAATCAGGCATTGCTACTGGATTAGATTTAGATTTGGATAACGGGCAAAATACCAATAAATCTTACAATATGCATAAGATCTATCAGGAACTGAGATGCGATATAGCCTAGATCTAGACACAGATCAGCTTTCGATCTAAATCTAAGTCATATGCATTTAGTAAGAAAGCATAGTCTAGCAGGTATTTATTTGATAAAAATGAAATTGGTTTATTCCTACTATTTTACTCTTCAAAAGCTTATAATATTTAATATCCTTCTTTTTTTATTTCTTTCACTCCTTTCTCACTGTCTCGTTCTGTCTCTTGATTTCTCCTTCTTTTTATATTGCATTGAGTATTAAAATAGATCGACAATAATAATGACTGATACAGTAGATAAATCACTTATCCTTCATTTAAATTTAACAAATTGGGCACATTGTTTGAAAAACAAATCAACTGTGACTGTTTCTCTGCAACTACTGAACTTCAGCCAACCAGAGTAAACACACCGGGCTGCTACAGTGCACAGGAAGTTGAAAACACGCATGAAGACTGCCACTGATCAATGCACACACAAAAGGGTTGAAATATAAATAGCTTACTCTCTGGATTTTCAATTGAGCGATAACTAAGTGACATATTTGATGACAGAGGAAGTTCATCAGAATGCAGTGAGGAAACTCACATGAACCATGGCCTAACAAAACAGTGGACATGCCAGTCTTTTTCTCCACAGTATCCCTTACAGTGTCGGCTAGGACATCGCCTTCAACCAGCAGTCGCTGGGCTGAAACATCTATGCTGACAGATTTGATTCCTGAAATAAAAACAAATCAGATTAAGGTTCCTACCACAAGAATGTGAATAAGTGAATCAAAGAAATGCATGATAAAATGCCACCAAATATTTTTGACTCATCAATTATAAAGCACTTTTTCTTTTGCCATTATTTCTTCTTCACTGGGCAATTTTCTCTGCAAATTTACAGGATGATAGTCTATTTTGTTTTTCATGCAAACCATTTGAGACGCATTCTGAAGACGTCCCTGGACTGGAAAGAATGGACATGCTCAATGGAGTTCACTGATATACTCAAAGAATTTCATAAATGGGTCATTCCACAAAATCATCAACCAAGAGGGTTAAAATTAGATTTGTGTATATGAGATAAAAATTGTTTATTTCATTGATTGATGATTAGTGCATTCACTACAAACCATAATTTTATGCTGAATGCATATTACATGACTAGCAGGTCATTTTGAAAGCTGTGTGCGAAAAATTGACCCACACAACTGGTTAAAAAATCCCAATCAAGTGAGTTCTATAACCTACCTTTTTTTGATCAAATGAACTGTCTTCTTTATGTTATATGTTATAGTATACATTTGATACCACAGAGTTATAACTATGGTTTGTGAGCCGCTTCATATTAGTGGGGACAACTTTTTTGCATCAGTTACCAAAAAAAAAAAAAATGATAAAAGTTTTCTAATTTTTAAAAAAAATATCCATGGAAGATAATATACCTTGAGTTCTTAGCAGTTGAATAACTCACGAAGGCATAATACCAAGTATTTGATTTGACTTCTCTTTCATAGACTCTGCATGGTGACTGACGAACATACATGTATTTATTTGGTAACTGACATAACAGATTCAATAATAAACTATATTTGTTGACTTTGTGGTGAGTTGTATCAGACCAATATTGTTTAAAATGCTCAACTATTATGTCATTTTATTTATCATGTGTGCTGTTTATTGTGTTTGTCACAATTCCGAATTTAGATGACATAATGATAGTCAATTTCTGAAAATTTTAATGTTAACACCAGTAATTATCTTGCATTAGTGGCATTAGTTCTTGA
This sequence comes from Peronia verruculata, assembly GCA_038406235.1. Taxonomy (NCBI): domain Eukaryota; kingdom Metazoa; phylum Mollusca; class Gastropoda; order Systellommatophora; family Onchidiidae; genus Peronia; species Peronia verruculata. The sequence goes on along the minus strand of JBCAUA010327637.1, from coordinate 3,261 downwards.
AGTTACAATTGTATCACTCTGTGAGACATATATTTCTTTTTGAAGAGCGACTATATTCAGATCTCTAAGTTGTTCAGGATAAAATAATACAATATTTATAACATAAGCTACAGAATGGTTATACTAATAATATATTTTCATTTGCCCTTTCAGGAGGCCTACATCTGCTGGAGAAAAAAAGAAAAAAAACATTACTATAGAGCTTGAATATGTGAGGATAAAAGACAACAGATGAAATATAAGAACAAACGCATCAGAGAAATAGGCAGCCTATATGGTCTCAATAGTCTGAAGCCAGAGGCGGGGGAACAGTGAGAAAAGTACAGACTGAATTTTAAAGAATGTGACATGTAGTCATCTACAGTCTCTTATGCCTCATGTTTCACAATTTGGAAAGCAAGCAGGCACTTTTAAAATAGTAAAGAGAGCAACAGGAGTTCTCCCAAGAAACCAACAAAAGTAAGCTGGGCAGTGAAGACATTGTTGAACATCTTTGTGTGTGTACCCCAATTAAAAAGAAATAAAAGAAAAGGAAGCTTTGAAAATTGACAGGATTGCACAACAGTTCTATGAAAATGACAAAGTTTTCAGACAGCTTCCAGGAAAAATGGATTTTATCAATGTCAAGGTAGCTGGACAGAAACATCAACTGCAGAAAAACAATCTCTTATCAAGTAATCAACTGTAATGGAAAATGGTCAATTTCCTGACAATGATTCTCTAAGCTCCTTGGCAGTGTGTTAGCCTGCTGCTATGAGGTGCTATTTGGGAGACTTTAAAATTTGCAAACATGTAGCAGAGCCTTACTCTTAATCTGTAGAAATTTTGTTGATTACATTAGGACACATAATAATAAGATTTAGCATAATTTTCTCTGCAAAAATATTACCAAATCTGAAGAGTGTTAAGTCAATTACCAACTTCTGTCGCGTCAGTTACCTCTTTACTAATTATTTTTATGTAAAATACCAATAAAACTGTTTTGAAATTTATGCTTATTATTATTTTTTATTTGTCTTCTATGATATGTTTGAAAAATGTGGAAAAAGCATCATAATATAAAGCCTCCATAATTCACAGAGATTTGAATGTGAAATTTGTGTTGTGTCCTCATTTTTCATTTTGTCCGTGTTGCATCAGTTACCAATCCTATCTGCCAGCTACCAAGTAAATTAACTGATGGAAAAGAAAATCTTTGCATTGTGTTGAAGGCAGTGATGTTCAAAGTCATGACACACAGCTTTCAACTTGTCCCTTCTAAGATTCCAACTTAAATTTAGCCCCTTTCAATGTTGCATCAGTTACCCATGGAATTGTCCAAACTGTCAAATTGCCTTTTTCCTACATTCCATCAAAATTAGACTCCATAACCCAAAATAATCAAACAAATTCATACTATGGAGATAGTTATTTTCAGATTTATATATTGTTAGTAAATTAAATAACTATTTAATTACAATATCAGTATCAATTAAGTTCAAAACCAATTTTCTAAATAATCTTATCAGAAAGAAATGTCTCTATCACTCTCACTCTCCATAATATGTTAACCCAAGAACTGCGAACCACATATTTATACGACAGGTGAAGCCAATCCCCGCATGCGGTGCCCATGTTTATTCGTGGGGGCTCCTTGTCGCCCTGTGATTTTTCTCACCATGTCACTTAAACCTGGGGTTTATCAGCCCCAGTTTTGTCAAATTATCGCCCTAGTAAGTATGCCTAGCTCAATAGACACTCCTTCACAAGGTAAAGGGAACTTTTCCTTATAGAACAGTGAGAAATTCCAAGCCCAAAAATGAAATCCTCCTGAACGGAAGAGAAGAACAGAAATCAAAGGCCACATGGCCCACTCAAGTCCTCTCAAGTGGTCCAAACTACAATCAAAAGAAACTACATGATAATGCAAGAGAATATCAAATACATGCAGTCTCTCTGTTTATACCACATTGAGTAATAACGCTGACTCCTCTGACCACTTGACACACTCAATGAGTTTTGCATTGACCAGCGATCAAGCTGTTAAGAGTACAAGTGAGCTATAATTGCTATGAATGAAAGCTAAAGTAGCCTATGTATCCATTAGTTTATATATCAGATAGCTTGCTTGTGCTCTCACTCTGTGCAATCATTTGATTACTAGATCACTTGTAATGATTTCTTTGTAGTCACTGCTGCCCTGTCAACGTCAGCCGGTCTGATCTAATAAGAAAAATCTAAGTCCACGTGGTCACAGGATGATAGCTTGCAGTTTACACTGAGATTCTATAATGTAAATGTAAATACACCCCTATGTGAAGTGGTTTCGTCCAAGCAGTTACATCAGGTTATGAGCAAATCTATAATGGGAATGGTCTGTGGGATGAGGGGTGATAAAATTGCCAACCGTATGAAAGTGACATGTCTTTGTAAATACAATCCTTTCTCGTACCATTGGCTAATTGCAAATATTAATATTATTACATGTGAAAAAGGGTGGAGTTAGGAGAGGGATTAGAGAAAGACAGTGGTCAGCAAGGTGGTCAATCTAGACCTGCATCGTGTCACTCCAAAGCCAAGGTGGAGTCTCCATAGTCAGAACAAACACCCTGTCCCTGAGGCTAGGTAATAGTGCCGAGATCTAGATTGACAAGCCCGGCAAAACGCGCCGCAGGCATTGTAGCCCTTAGGCTGGTTCGCAGTTCTAGAGTTATAAAATAACTAATCTAAATGGACAAAAGATTATATCACCTGCTAATCCCTCTAATGCATCCTTCACTTTCGTTCCACAGCAAGGACTTCTCATTTCCACAGCAAACTCCATCTGAAATAAAGTGCAATGAGAAAATAACAATGTGAATAATAAGCAATAACACCATAAATGACTGATAATAGTGAGACAAGGTATCTTACATTAATTGTTTGGCTAAAAGCAAAGATGTATCATGAATAAAATCAGAAATAAAAAATTTAAAGTTTTGAGCACTGTTTACCAACTTACATTGGTCTCGTTTGAGGAGGGAGAGTCACTTGACATTCATATATTTATATAGACCTAATATGTTGACCATGTCCAACCCAGCTTTTCTAGCCAGTGTGTCTGAAGAAAGAAAAAGCAATGCTAAAATCACTGAGACTTAAGTTTTGTGAAACAATAAATTTGGTGTTGATATGAGACTAGATGTCTATATCACTGCTTGTTTTAGGCTCAACCGTGGTTTTGTGGTCCGAGGAATCGATACCCCGATGCGCAGCCCCGAAGTACGAATCGATACTGCGGCC
>JBCAUA010327636.1:0-34524 GCA_038406235.1 Peronia verruculata | reverse complement strand
CTTTTTTCTGATTTTTTTTTTTTTTTTCGTTCTGCTTCACACTCTTCTTATCGGATCGTTATACAAAGTCCCTATTTATTACAGTTACTAGACTGATGTAGATCACCCGCTTCAGTTGTCACTGGCGCAGTGGGAGATTGTGCCACGTGTAGCTTTAGTAACACACACACACGAACACATATTCACACGTACACTCAACACGCGTGCACACACGCCCGCATAGGTACACTCAACACACACACATACGCACACACATGATAATCAACATACAATACTAATGTGATTCTTTTTCGCTTAATTCTAAATGTGTTTGTAGAAACTACTACAGGACCAGCGCTTTTCTTATAAAATCACAATCTTATATTTATATTTTTTTTCTTTATCACATTTTGATCTATGCGTTTAATAATCCACTGTGCAGAATGTTATAACTTTTTGTAACCACAGCGCTGGTGGGAAATATACGTGAATATAACAAACCGGAAACTAAATGGATGTATAAAAAAAGTGAGCAAAATTGTTAAAAGAAATCATTATGTCTGGATGCCCTATCTCATGAGATTTGTATACCAAAGCCTAGCATAATGCAGAAAGACTGTTTCTTTTCAGTTTACAATGAGTATTAAATAATAGTAATAAAAAAATATAAAAAAAAAAGTAGGCGTTTGTTCCCTGTTTGAGGTATATCTTTTATTTACTGGGAATGACCTATTTCTGCTGGTCAGTCAAAGACCAAATGAGAGGGAAGCGCTTTGGTGGCAATGAAGAAACTTTTTTTTACGTTCGACACAATGATCGAAGGACTACCCTCTGAGGAGTGAGGCCATTTCTTTGTCTCTTTAGCTGGGAAGATGCAGTTGTGCATCAATGCAAATGAAGAATATTTCGAGAAGTTGTAAATGTTTCAGGTCCTTAGGATGTAGAAAAGTTAGTTCAGGCATATGAAAGATATATTTCGCAGAACAAATCATGATCGTGAAAAACATTCATCTCTGCGATCAGCAACACGCTTTTCAATGGTTCATATTCGACTAAGCACAGATCTGGAAATCCCCGGCGGAGTGTTTGTACCCCTTACTGAAAATAAACACTACGAAATCCCACAACACAAGCGTTGAACGCAAAAGTTCGGGAAAAACGCGACGCCGGAAGTACGTCATACTTTTTCTTACGCCATTAAATCATTAACACTCCTCAATACATGTACTTCTGTTATTTGGAGGCCATCTGGGCTCAATAGGCTCACAGTGAAGAGTTTTAGTGACACATTTCCTCCGCACCGTAACAGGGTCAAACCGAAAATGAGTCAAATTTGTGAATAGTTTTGCAGTGTTTGTACCCCCCTGCTAAAAATAGACGCCGATATTTCCAATCTTTCGCTTGGTCGGAACAAATCTATTTGCTATGATGTTTCTTGTGTCTGTCTTACTCGGGTGCTATTTGTGGTATTTTGTTTGCAAGTGAGAATATATTTTGCATTTTGTTCCCTTTTGAAGACAAAGGGGATTGTTTTTGATCAGAGCCATCACTGCTCGTTACCAGACACAAGGATTCTTGAAGAAACAGCATTACCAAGGACAAACTCACTTTTCTTCAGTCATGTGAAAAAATGACTACAAATTTTTCTGCTAAAATTCTTACGATATGAAAACGGTATCATATTTTTTTTTCTGTTTCTTTGTTTGTTTGGTTTTGATTCTGTTTATTTTAAAATTTAATTTAATTTTATTTTTTGCAATGTACATTTCAAGGAAAGAGTGTGTAAATCATTTATTCCCTCTCTATGTCGCTTGTTCAGCAGCCTGGTGTCTTGAAAAGGGAAATAACAAGGCTGGTCAAAAATAATCCTCATTAAGGTTTATTTTATCTTGTGTTATTTTACTTCACGTCTAAACAAAAACCAGTTTAAGAGGAAGGACAATGCAACACAAATATCATTCTATTGTACAGGATGCTTCACTATTTATGCTCTCACATCACTGCAGAAATCCGTCGGTCCGGGCGCTTAGCATTTAACAATTAATCTTGTCCTTAAACTGATAAAACAAGCATAAGTTGTCATTCAAAGGGTAAATTTATTATCCGGTTAATTCTGAATGTAGTAAATAAACCAAATTTCTTGTTGCGATTTTTAAGAATGAATATAATTTTTTTGAGGACACCTTATCTTATTTGGAGACTGCTTAAAATACAAAGCTTAATTTAATGTCTTTCCTCCTTCCTTGGAAAGTGATCACATAACACAACAGTGTTATGTTATTTTTTTACCACGGTTGTGGTAAGCTGAGATAACCACCATTACAGGAGGTTGAAAAGCTTATAAAAACCATAACCATAACTTCCTCCCTCCAAGACTGTTTGATACAACTTGGGAGGTTAGGGGGGTGGAGGTGGGAGGTAGAGGGAGGGGTGAGCAGGGCGGGCAGGGGAGGGTATATGAACAGACTAGGTTGCTCTGAACTTTTGCATGTATACCTGTTCACAGGTGTGCTGATAAGAATCGCCTCATGCTGTGAACGTAAGTTCCCGCACATCTGTGTTACGGCTTGCATTTGCCACGCTTGAGCAGTTCATTAGAAGTCATGTAAGCTGAAAAAACATACATAATATGCTCGGGGTTTTCTTTTGTATTATTAAAGAAAAGTTGACAGATGGCTTGTTAGTAAGCTGGCTCCAAAAGAAATTGGAATATAAGTTGTTGCATTTCTAACTAATGTCCGGTCTTAATTTTGCAAATGTCAATTTTGGAGGGTGGCCGATTGAAAGATGGTGCCTGTGAGAAAATTCTCACAAATTAATTACAGGCAATTCTCTCTTCTCCCCCCCCCCCCCCCACCTCCTCCCACCGTTTCTGTTTTTCTTTCTCTCTTCATAACTGCTGATCGTATCAACACATCTGTTAAAACCGTAAACGTATCGCACTAAATAGGACATAAATTCAGGTAAAATATGTCTGGTGTCGACAGGTCACTCTAACATTGTGAGTCTTACAACGGGTCCTTGTTTCTTTATCTCAGTGTATTTGTTTAATTTTACTCAGGACATGCCGGGGGGGGGGGGGGTCTCTCCCCTCAAAGACTGGTTCATTATGGTTACAGTCTTTTTATATAAATGTTTCAAATTAAAGATGGGCTCTCCACTGGCAACTTACTCAAAAATAAAGAATCCGTAAAAAATTGATATTTTGATATTCATTGTCATTTTATAGAAATGTCTTAAAACTTAAGACCGAATTCATCGGGGCAACTTGATACATTCAAAGAAACAATCAACAATCTGTAAAACTTAGTATGTTTAAAAGAAGAAAAAAAAATTTGAATAAAATGATATTGCTGCCCAAAATTTCCAACCTCTTGTATTTTTTTTTTTTTCGACGCAACTAGTTTAAGTAGTTTGCACAGCCATGAAGTACTTTCCAAATAATCCTCCTTCCCTTTGACCATTGACTATTCAATTAAATAGGAGCAAATTACTGACTGTACCCACATCCCCACCAAAATCTTCCAATTCCTAAAGATTTTGAAGATATAAATAAATTACAGAAGAGAATAGAAGAACTGGTTGTGTTTTAGATAACACTGTCCGAAAACAAAATGTCACATGCAGTTCTTTTTTGTTGTTGTTGTTGTTGTTGTTTTTCTTGACCCATAAAGGCATAATAGCCATGGAGAATTTGTATCCCGTATTTTATTTTTGTGTCTGTTTCAATTAATTCTAAAATTATGAAAATGGGCCAGTTATAATCTCAGGCCACTATGCCGGAAATGTGCTATGGAACATTCATTTAAAAACACAGACATGGCTATCAAATTTGTCTTGTATCGCTGGTGAAATAAGTCATTAGTTTATGGCATTTTTTTTTTTAGTAATGAGCATAACAAAATAATTCGTTCAATGAATTATGTGAAATGTCGGTAACAGCCATTAAAAAGGGAGAAGCATTTTTATTTGCTCCTTTTTTGAAATGTCTATCAACAGGCCTGGCTGTTTCATCACGCTAAACATCGCTGGATGAGGGCTATGTTTTTAGAATAATTATGACATTGGACGGCGTCAAAATGTAATTGTTCACATTACCGCCACCATTCATGACGACCAGAAGGAGAACAAATTTTACGAACTCAAATAAGCGTGTGCACCGTAAGCATAAAACCCACCACGCCGAAAAACGGAAACGAATCGATGAATAAATTAAACGTTTGAATGAGCTCGCTGAGAGGCTGTTAAAGGCGGATACATTCGCTAACATGGGAACTCTCTCACTGAGGAAAACGTCACCTTTCAGGGTCTTGTAACTTTCTTTTCTCCATCATCATAAACGGAACAAAGAGCGCGGATGCAAAAAATCCTTCCACACCGCCCTGCGCATTTCCGGTTCCGGTGTCTGGTTGTCGCAAACTTTGGCACTGCTGAAACATTCGTGTAATTATTCAATGGATCTTTGTTCTTATCAAGTTTTCTCGGGAGACTTGAGTGGAAATAAATTATGTACTAGATTGAAGGACCAAACGACCCTCTTACTTCTATTTGCACTTTGCCTAAGCGTGCCCTTTCTTGATGACTATACTCCTCAAAAAGACAAACCAAAAAATTAATCAGGTTCATTGCTCAACAATTTAACGAAATCTTTCATTTTCAAATGGGGCTCTGCAAAGTGTTAAAATTGCAAAGTTGAATTATTCATTTTAATAGCATTTGTTTTCCCGCTATGATAAAGGCAGTACTATTCACATGAACACTAAGAAACTCAGAACAAGACAAGGAAACCTTTATGAATGTCTGAAGTATGTATATAAAACACTGCATTCGTCAATCGAGAAGGCAATCAAACCAACAACAACAACAACAACAAAAACAACAACAAACAAATAGATAAATAAATAAATAATAAAACACAACCAACTAACTTAACTAACAAACTAACAAACAAACAAACTAACTAACTAACTAACTAACTAACTAACTAACTAACTAACTAAATAGATAAGCTAACAAAACAGAAGCAGCACAGAAATTCCACTGCCGACAGGGAAATAATCAGCGAATACGAAATACATGTAGTACAGAAACAAACATGAAAAATAAAACAAACAAACAAACAAACATTTAAAGCAACTCCATTATGGAGGAAATCACTATAGGTTTGTAAACCCGAGAAACCCATACCCGCAGGGGGTTGAAAGGCGTAAAGGGAACGTAACGTATGTGTAATAATTCTGTTCACGTAATCTGATACTTAGGTTGCTATAATTAACATCTGGTCTGATTGTACTGCTAATTAGGAGAGGGAAAAACAAACAACAACAACAACAAAAACAACAACAACCAAAAAAAAAAAAAAAAAAGAAAAGAGAAACGGAAAAAAGGGAATCAATAGCAAGAATTTATTTCCCCAATCATATAATGATATCAAAGACCACCCACAGCTTTGCTGATTTGGATACCATAGATAAAACAAAATTAAACAATAAGGCCCTTAAACAAGCACAGCAGGTTTTTCTTAACGCAAATTTATGTATGGAATTATAGTTTCTATTTCTTGCTTAGAATAAATGAGAAATCAAATGTCGAGATAAATAATTACATATCCACACACGTCTTATGCATATAAACATATAATGCTGTTTATGTCTACACCCAGGCAAATACAACAGCATATAATTATAATACTCCTTAGTCTGTCTCATAATACGCGCGTAACAAATCTACGTAACCCAATATGTGTGCATTAATGAAACATATTTCGACCCGCGGGTTCTTGGTTATGGGTGTATGATTTGAGTTGGGTAGGGATCGGGTGTAGGGAGGAGGGGGGGGGGAGGAGGGAGTAGGGGGAGGGGGAGGGAGTGGTCACATATGTTGCATTATTCCCTAACAGCTGCCAAAATATTGTACTGCACCATTGAAAAAGAGGAATAAAATAAAATAAACTCATTATTGACGCAAACTAAACATTGTCAATTATACTTTTGACATTTCAAAGTACCCGCAGAGGTAACACTGCCCGAGCAGAGCACCGTGAACAGGATCATAGTTGTAGATTTAGGTAGGCTTAAAAATTAATAATAAAAAAGTTTTCTACGAATTTCCAGGGAAAAGAATGAAAAGTATCTCCGTTCATTTGAGGAGAATTTATTTTGTATTCTTTTTTTTATATCATAATACTATAAGTAGCTACTACAGTTTGATATTATTTGTTGTTCAAATAGATATTTGAAATTTTGACTTTTTTTTTTTTTTTCTCACTGGCTTTTTTTATAACTGTATGTGTTTTGTTAAGTTCTTTCTTTCTTTCTTTCTTTCTTTCTTTCTTTCTTTCTTTCTTTCTTTCTTTTCTTTCTTTCTTTCTTTCTTTCTTTCTTTCTTTCTTTTAAAATCATAAATGTGTTTAAAAAAAACAACAACAAAAAAAAAAAAAAAACAGTTACAACCACAACAATAGCAAAACTAGAAAGAGTATGAATAATCAATGAGAAATAGTTCAGTTAAAGGGAAAAAAAAAAAATTGAAAAGAGTCTCTCTCTCTCTCTGTTTCGCCTTTCACTGCTTTAGGAACATTTATCTAAACTGTGTAGAGTAGCCTCATTTGCTGAAGTCAATCAGACATGGTAATTGTACAAATTTGCCTTAAAAAGAAATGTCCAGTACCTAGTTTTAATAATTTATTTTCATCTGAGAATCTGGAGAAGACTTAATTTGCCTGATGAAGAAAGCAGTACAATCTGTCAGTTTTAAAGCAAGAAGAAGAAGAAAGTAGAAGGGGTTGAGAAAGAGGAAGGGATGAAGAGAAGAAAACATAGATAGAGAAATGAGATAGAGGTAATTGACTGACTCTGACTATGCCCAGGTGAGCCCAGTAAGCAATAGTACTAAGCAGGTAAAATGAGAATTCAGGTAAGACAGAGAGAGAAAGAGAGAGAGATAGTAAATGAGAAAAGCTTTGAAGTTGAAAGGTAATTATTTAGACCCTGTTTTACCTTGAAACCTGGTCAGGGAGAGTAAAATACAAAAACTGAAAAAGACTCTAAGGAAGAAGAAAGAATTGAGGATGAAGAAAATTACTACTGTATTTGAAATAATGTCCATATTTCATGTAGAAAGCAAAGCAAGAAATATGGCCCAATCAGTTTACCATTATAGACAATAGGGAGCAAAATCTGGAGAAAACAGAAGAGAAAGAACACATGTGTATGTGATGAAGACAAGTTAGGAAGGAGGAAAAAGAATGTAGAGGGAGAAGGGAAAAGTAGGCAAACAAGCATATCAAACACATACCTGTTTGAGGATGCTGTTTAGGGAGATAAGAGGGCTGGTGTCTGTATCTCATGGCCTATTTTTAAACCATGGCCTGCATGCACTCCAGAGGCAGATGCTAAACAGCCAGAAAAGAAGGAAATGTGCTAAGCTTGTATAGATGAGAGCTGGAGCTGCACTTTGCTCCCATATGTTTGGTTGATGTATTCTGTTCCTACTTTACAAACCACTTATACTATCCATTTCTGGTGTGTAAAGAGCCATACAATATGGGGGGGGGGGGGGGGGGAGGACTGGAAGAAAGGGTTAAAATCCTCAGCCGCACAAAGGTTCAACATCATCAATGGTTAGAGGGTTGCAGGAGGGGTTAGAATCATCAATGGTTAGAATCTGTTGTTTTTTTTTTTCAATGACTGCTCAGCGGCCAAGCCCCATGTCATAGTGTTAAATAGCTGTGAATACCACAAAAATAGTAAAATATCAGCTTGTGCTGATAGATCAGGTTGTGCAGGGATTGCTGACAATAACCTTACCTTATTTCAATCATCCTCATTCTCCCATGAAGGGGGGGGGGGACATTTTTTTTTTACATTATTCGAAAATCCAACTTCCAAACTTCATTTACTAAAGTAATGGCAGTCCCTGTATCTGAGAGAGGGAAGCAAATGTATGTAATTTGTTGCCATGATTTTCTGTTAGTGGGGACTGTACATAGATGTTTCTAGTTTTATATCCGATGATATTTGCACTGTGCATCATTTACCCGACTCCTGTATTGCACATGTACTTAACTATATTCAGCATACAGTTAGCAGTAGAGGGGCCCACATGTAAATACATCCAGTTTGTTTATTTTACATGCATACAATCAAAGCTATATATAGAAAGTAAGTGCTTCAGGATGATGTAAGCAGAAAAGCCAGAGATATGGATGAAACTTCCTCTCCCCCCTTCCCCTTATCTCTTTTCCCCCCTTTTATTACCACCAATTAAACACAGCACATTGCAATGCAAAGCTATTTGAACCAGGTCCCATCTCTTATGCAAACAGCAGGGGTCAATAAAACATCTGCACGCCCAAGCATGGCAAATGTGCAGAATGAATTTTCCTAATGATAGATCTGAGGCATTGTAAGGAAACGTATTGAGATTAAGAAGTGCAAAGAAAAGCTTATGTCCTTTATTTCCTTGATGTGTAAACATCCTCTAGCTTTCTTTGAAATGAATTTGCTGTACATTAGAAGATGCACTTTGTTACAGCTTAGTTTTGAAAGAGTCAGAAGCAGAAAGGGAAGAGAAGGGAGAATTTAAGTTTAGATTTTTTTGTTGTTGTTGTTGTAAGATGTGGGAGAATTAGATGGAGAGAGCAGGAAGAGGAAGATGAGGGCAGGAAAAAGAGTGGGAAGAGAAGGAGGAATGGAGAGAGTTTATGTAATGATAAAAAGAGAAAACTGAACAAAATCAATTGTTGTGGAAATTCTGTTAGAGAGATTTTTTTCCTAGAAATCTTGTAATGATTGGCACTTAGAAAATAAATGAACAACAACATCAAGGAAGCAGCTAGCTTAGGTATTGACAAGCAATAAAAATCCAAACAGTACTTTTAACCTTAATGTAAAACTGTTCCTTTCCTTTTTTTTTTGCCTTCGGCCACTTAGGCACAATGCTAGGCTCTCTTGTCTCATTTCTGTGTTGCATTAACTATCTTTGTTTGCCTTTGTCCATCTCTGCTTTTTGAGAGTGAATACTGAATATTCAATAATTTTATATGCTTAGTGCTCTTTCTGTTATATTTATAGATTTAAAAAAAAAAGATAATGTGTTTTTTTCATCCCCCTGTCCTTTCTAGAATGAAATAAAGCTATGGATTTCTTTCTACTTCTCAGGAATTGCCACGAATGTTATTTGTTCTATATGCATATTTTGTCCCTTCCTTTGTAATTTCTAGAGTGTAATCGTGATACCATACATAGTTTTCCTCCCTATGCGATTTCCAGGCATAGGTGAGGCCCTGTGTCTTTCATCATTAAGTTACAGTGCTGTTTGCCCTTTAATTTTATGTATCTTATCTTTCTTTTGTTCATTCTGGGCTGATGAATCATATTTTGTGCTCTTTTTTTTTTCTTCATCTTTTATCGAACTGAAGTAACGAGCTGTGTGTCTTTGTCCATAATCAGTGGCTTTGAATGTTGTTGGGCCTGCATTTGTGATTATGCGTTTCTTTGAGCAATTATCATCTACTGTTGGCTTGTTGGGCCCGCCGCAACTTCATCAGAGCTCATGACCTGTATTTTCATCTCTTCTATAGGGGCTGGGGCTGGACTGAGGAGTACTTGCCTTATAATCTTGCATATTATTTATATCTCCCCTCATGTGATCTTTGGATTGAAATCATCTTATATGGTTTTTTTTTTTTTTCCTTTTTTCTGTTTCCCCCAGGCTGAAGTAAGGCCCTGAAGTGACGTCTGCGGAAAGTGCAGCACCATGCCGCACATCAAGCGCACTATCGAGCCGGTGCTGGTGAGCCGGAGACCCATCGACCCCAGCGTGCGGGACGAGTTAGAATGTATGACCAACAACACCCTTGCCAATGTGATACGAGAACTGAGCTCCCTCAGCCGGCATGCTGAGGACATGTTCCGTGAGCTGACCTTGGAGACAACTCACGTCTTCAGGAGAAGCACAGACCTCCAGAGAAGGATAGAAGATGTGAGGGAGAAAGTGAAACAGCTCAACCCCAATGTTGATGTCTGTAAGTGGAATGTCTATATTTATATTTGTAAGGATACCCTAACCCTTTGATAGCGGCTCAAATCCATTTTGCTGCTTTGAGAAAATGACTTTCTGCAAAGTCACTACAATGATTTAGGCAGTTGTGGTTTGGGCCAAATTAAAGGTAGCATTAAATTAGCGCAAAATAATGACTAGGTTACTTCTGCAGTTGTGATTATGGTGTGTTATGGAAATCAAAACTCCAGTGAAATGACTAGTGAATATTTGATTTGATAACCAACATTGCTGTATGCTTACATGGATAATCACTGAGGGACAGTGGAGCAGGAATTGAATTAATGAGCTACTTAAAATCTCAGTTAGTTAGTCAGATGCAAGCCTGCAGATGAACTTATCACTATACAGATATGGTCTTAGTCTAAATACATGTAAGAAAAAAAGTAGATCCAAAAGTAGATTTGTGAGAATGTTGGAGGGGGGGGGGGGATGTTAACAAGTTGTGCTTTGTGTTTAAAGATACATCAGTTAGATAATGTTCACAGCTTTGACCTGGAGCAAGCTGGGGCACTATTGCTGTCTAATATTTTAGAGAAAAGACAGAAAAAGAATTGAATATAATACAGGATTATTTCTCTAGCATAATAATTTCTCACATTGAAAAATTTGTTTACAATATTTTTTTGTGATTGTCTCTGCGTGTCATGATAAATGATGCACCACCATGAGATTGTTGCTCTTCTATTGTTTCAGTGAATCTCCAAGACATCCATCTTCAGAAACCGTTTAAGAGCTCAGTTAACAAAGAGCAGCAGGTGCTGTCCAAGACCTCTGTGCCGCGGGCTATCCTAGAGGTGTATGAAAAATGTGATGCTCCACCAGCTCTGGACAAATTAGACAAGTTCAGGTATTTTTAAAAAAAAAAAGACATGATTTTGTTGCCATTGGCATTAGTCTTCTGACCTCCTTTGGCATTGACATGAAAATTCTGTTATGCCCCATTGCGGTGCGTAACCCCTTGACCGCTATGTCCAGAGCCGCTAGAAATCTTACATTTAATTTCTAACTTAGTTATATTGTATTCTAAACAGTAGAGTAAAATGATGTTTGGACTTTGATCAGCTGACAAAGAAATCACCGATTTTTAAAAGGAGATAGAATGAAAGAGACAATCAAATGCATATCCATAGTGAAAGAGTTGATTTTCATTTTGTAATCTCCTATGCTGTTTTGGATTAATGTTACACCCTATAGAATACTAAATTTGATGTGTGTCAGCTCTGCTATGTTTTGAACCTTCTACTGATGAACAGCTAAATTAGGGGCATGTGCCTGACAAATGTGAACTTTTTTTCTCTCTCATGCAATGGCAACAGGGAAGTTTGAATATTCCCTATTGTTTTCTTTGTGGTAAAATTGATGATCTTTGTCAGTTGTAAAAAATAAAACTTCTCTTTTGTACTGGGAAAAAAATTGCCCTTTGCAGGCCTAGATATTTGAATTCGTCATTCAAATTTCAGGGGTGTAAGAACAAAGGTCAATGAAAAGGTAGCAAGGGTTGATATATCAACTGATATTTTTGCTGACAAAACTGATATAAATGTAGACTAGTATGTAAATGTAAGAAGTTTTAGTATCAGTATAGGTTACAAACATATAAACATATTGCAGAGATCTGACTCTGCAGTCCAAAGACATTATAACTACAAGCAGAGTCCCACCCATCAGATTTATATTTTGTATATATGACAAATAAAAAAGAAAGTTCACTCAGTGCGAATAGTATCTCCTGAATTAATGAAGGATAAACCAGTGCATCACTGTCCATTTTTTACATATAAACTGAGACCAGTAGCCAGGCCAGATTCATCCGAACGCAGGGATTATGGGATGATATAACACTTTGTTTTTTTCCCCCCTCATTATTCACACATTATATTATCATAAAAACAGATTCTCTGTCCAAGGAAACATCTGAGATGTTCTCAAAGTCCTGGTGATTCTCAGCCACCCTTTAGCAAACCTGTATCATGAATTCCTTAACAAAGTGTGATATGGGCAAGATTTCAATTCAACCAGGT
Organism: Peronia verruculata; assembly: GCA_038406235.1. Lineage (NCBI taxonomy): Eukaryota > Metazoa > Mollusca > Gastropoda > Systellommatophora > Onchidiidae > Peronia > Peronia verruculata. The sequence continues at coordinate 22,459 of JBCAUA010327636.1, read as the reverse complement.
TTTGCTGATGTTTCAGTATCTAGTGACCTGTCTAAAATTTTCACACCATTCCCCTGCATTTCTGAACAGATGATCATGGACAGACACTGTTTTATTTCTTTTGGTGTGCATCTTCAAGTTATCACTTCATCATTCATGTACAGGTTATCCTTACTTGTATATGCTCCAACAATTTACTTGCTGGAGGTGTAAAGAAGAAATTTAGGCAATTTTCAGACTCTCTTGAGCATATCTGAATATAGGAGAGCCAGTTACCAGTTAGCAGCCAGTTACTGTAGTATCGATACCCTAGTAACTGGGCTGTCGGACTAGGGGATCAAACATTGTGGATTCAAATCCTGATGGGTTCCAATATTTTGCTATTGGGAAAGACAATTTGCACACATTTCCATCATTGAACTTTGATTTGCAGGGAGGATGGCAAGAGTAGCATGAAGTTCTACACAGACCCAAGCTACTTTGCCGAGCTGTGGGCCATTGAGATGAGCAAACAGATCCAGGAAAATAAGAGGTTGCATGATCAGAAGAGAAAAGGAAGAGAGGTATGACATATATAGAGGTTGATGTGCTATCATCTTGTTGTGTTGGTATTATATTTTGGCTTGGTCAGACACAGACAAAGAAATTTAAGTAAGAATAGTTGCAGAATTGTTGATAAGGACAGACAAATGAGGACATCTGTGACTGAGATGCAGGTGGAAGTCATGAAAACTGACACAGGACTGAAACATAAACCTGGACGTTCGAGAAATAGAAGACCAGAATATGGTGTTACGGAGGATCGAAATGTAAAATGGGCCTGTCCAAAACTAGAAGACTTGAATATAGATGGTTACTATGGATGACAAGTTTATAAACAGGACTTATCTCTGCGAAATGGAGAATAGAACATAAATGGGTGTGAAGAACATTGAAATATATGTGAATGCTATGCCACACTGGAATAGAAAATAAGCAAGCTTTGTGGAAAACAGAAACATAAATTGAAGCTGCAGAAGATAGGAGGGTTACCAAGTTTGTGGATTTAATTTAATTTCCATATTATTTTTGCATTCTAAGGTTTGGTACAAGCAGGATAATGTGCGGAACTGTTTGGTATAAAAATTGAATTTGTCAAAGAAAACGAATGAGGACAGGAAGAGATGGATAGAAACAGAGTAGTGTTGGTGGGAAGTATGTGGGAACTACGAGGAAGAGATAGGTGAATAAGTCTTATCCAGGGGAAGGTGGATGAAAACAATTCAAAAGTAAAACAGTAAAGGCTTCAAGCCCACTTTTACATTTTGGCTACCCATTTTATGTTGATCCTCAGGACATCTGGATGGGTAGTTGCTTTAAGATTCATGAAGTACCAATAACCTTAGCCACAGCTGGACACAGTTACAATAACGCTAAAGATGGTCTTACTCATTAAGAGACTAAAAGGCCCTTAAAAACTTGACCTTGACAATTAAGACCAGAATGAGATGATGCAGAAAGATGGAGCATGGAAACAGAACAGTTAATGAAATTCATTTTACTTATTTGGAAAATGAGATAAAAATTAAAGAATACAGAAGCGAAATTATGATAACCTGACTGAGAAAGATAAATGTCACCAGAATTTAATTTTGTACATGGCATTTTGAAACATTTATGACATGACAATAATTGATTTCATTGCAAATGTTGTTCAATGTTCATGGCAAAGTTATATAGCTTTTCATTAGATATTCATCGCTTAATTTAAATATTTGGCAGTTTATTTACTGATTTATTTTTGTCTCATCAAAAAGTTAATTAGTTATTGCACAATTTTTTGGATTTGTTGCATGTGGAAGCTCTGTATATTGTTTGCATGAAGTCTCCATATATTTATCATTTGATATTTCATTATTTCATGTTCCAGCTCACAGCTTCGTTATCATTTGTGTTGCCAGTTGCTTTTTTCATTCATCTTTGCTTTCTCATGTTCATACTGTCATCAAGGGTGGGTAGAAAACGTCATCCGTCACTGATGTACAAAACTATTTGTATATATTTATATTATGATTCGCAGAGGTTTACCCAGTGGTATGATGCACTTTCTGTGTTAGGCCAGTGAGAGATATATAAAAAGTAACTGCCGGTCCAGGATCAACTCGACTCTTACAGGGACACATAATTTTTTATCCCCTTTGTGAAAGAATCGCGTGCTGGAACACCTAGCTGATTTTCTTTACTGCTGTGAACTATCAGTCTCCCAGAGGTGCTCTATAAATTAATGGACCATATGCATATGACGTTAAAGCTATAAATTTAGGACAAAATATAGATGTTATAGTGGACTGTAACTGTTAGATTTAGAACATGTAGATGAAATGACGTGACTAGTCTGGTCCACCACCAAAACCAGAAAACTGATTGACATGTGATCTCTGACCAACTCTGGCTGGGGCCATTAATCAAGTGATCTGCTGGGTAGCCACTGTGCCTCATCCACACCAATAGATAGATGCTTATATGAGCAAAACCACACCTGATGTTGTCATGAGTTTTCATAACCAGTGATAGAATGGCTATTAAAATTTTATCAGTTTCCACATCACCCACAGCAAATGCTTTTTATGTCTCGTGATCCACACAAATTTATCCAAAGCTTGTATTTGCTATGCTCATTGCTGCAGATCAGAGATCAAGGGGTTTGGTGGGAGCAACAGATGAATTCATTTTGTCTTTCAAGTTGCTCTACCCACCCAGCATTTTCTTGACAATTTTGTTATGCAGCCCCTTCTGCATCATCTTTAGGGAGTTCAACTCACCAAAAAAAAAGAAAAGCAAAAAAAAAAAAAAGAAAAGAAAGAAAGAAAGAAAGAAAAAAAAGAGAGAAAAAAGTGAACAAAGACTTAAAATGTTGTTATCTAATATTAGCCAAATCAGCCGAGAGAAACAAGGCTCTCCTACTTCCTGAAATAGTATGGAAACTAGGATTGAAGCACCAAAGTGATGACAGCAGAATGACTGGGACCAGTGATCTCAAGTTTCATGTCTTAAGGATTTTATATTTGGTCTAATTTCCTGACTTTTCTTGTGCGGTCAAGTCTTCTCAGTGATTTGAAAAAAAAAAAAAAAAAACTCCACAAACTGAAGAGGATGACAATCGGGAAACCAAACCCATTTTTAAATGCATTTTTATCTCAAAACAGGACATTCATCATTTTTTAGCTCACAGGAAAAACAAACTTCAAATCAGGGCATTGTGTTAGATGCAATAATTACTAAAGTGATGCTGGAAGAAAATGTGAACTCACAGAAGTTTGCATGCTGTATCTTGCACCCATCTTACAAGGTTATGAAATTTCATCTCGGATTATTCAGCAGATGTCAGATTCCATTTCTGGTAGAGTGAATTTTTTGTAATGGGTAAAACTTTGCTCAGATTGTACATGATGGAACATAGCGATTAGTAAGAAATAAGCTTTATAAATTTGTCCCTTATCCTCCTGACGGTATCTTTGGAGTTAATCATGCCATTGTAAAGATGTCACTACAACTTTGTTTATTGCATAAGTGTGGTGTCCAGATTGATTTTATCAAAGTTACGGTATCATACAGAAGTTGGGAACTCCTAGATCACAAATGGGTGAGCAGTGCCCTGCTCTGTAATAGTATCTTTCAGTTTTATTTACACTAACAAAAAAAAAAAAAAAAATTGAAGAAAATAGTTACAGGTACTTATCTACTGACTGTCATCTCTGAAAAGATTTGATTTTCTTCCTCATCATCATTTCTTGTCCATCCTCAGTATTCTGCCACAGTGTCTGATTCAGACATTTATAAAAGTACCCGGCATAGATGTTTTATTACTTGATATTTTGTAGGAATCAAGACCCACTGAAGCCATTCTTTTGGGGCTACAGTGGTGATTTGAAAAAAAATCAATCAAGATTTTGTCAAAAGAAGCTATGCAAGAGTGAGTTCAAGCCATTCTAAACAATATTTAATTGACTTTTCTTCATGAATGAACAGGCGTCCTTTGAAGCAGTGAAATAGTTTATAAAACGGTTAGCAGCTCCAAATGCAGCAGATTCATGATGCTTTTTATCACAGAAAGTAGTGAAAAAAAGTAGCTCAGATGTGGAAATGTATTACATAACATAAGAATTTTGAAATCAGTTTTGTTAATGACCCTTGCAAGTGAGAGAAATGATTTACTGGAGAAGCAAGTAACACGTTTGAAGATGTTAATAGTTGTTCCATCCCTTGTTATTTCATTTATATCTCCTGGGGCTTTTATCTATGGCAGCTCTTTACTAAATGTAGAGTTATAATTTTGGAGATAAAATGGTATTATATTAAAAAAAAGGTCGTAAATGGCTCTAAACAGCTGTTAGGAGAATTCATTTTATTACTGCTTAATTAAAGTGAGTACAGATGGCTTCTGTGAGATGGGTTTACTTATTATTGATAATATAAATTATAGCTGGAAGACCTTATGAGATGAGTTTGATGAATGACAGCACAGTTTTAAGCACAGAGACTGTCCATCCAGAGTATGATCAGTGAAAAGTTGAAAGTGACAGTCAGTCATAGTGTCTAAATGTGGAAAATCTAGAAATTAAATCATGCACATCGCCGACCCATTCATTTATTTAGAGGTTCACAGAATTCATCCTGTCATCATGAATAGGCCTTCGAGAACCTAGAAACACAAATATATCTCTTGCAAAATCCATTAAATTCAGAAATGAGTCATGTGATCACTGCATGCTCTCTCATCCTTCATTTACTGTCATTATCATCATCATGATCATCATCATCATCATCGTCATCTGAAAGACCGAATGAAGCATCAGAAGCTTATTTGTTGTGGCCATGCAGCATGACAGCACCTCGGTCACTCATTTGCTCTTCTTACAAGCTCATTCTTCCATCCATCATGCATGCTGGCTTCTGATGAGGTGACTTTGCACTCTTTGCAGAGACAACCAGACAGAAGACCTCAACGGGAAGTTAAAGAGGCGAAAGCCGTTACAAGAGACCGGCACAAAAAAATGGCACATGGTGTCGAGTTTGCAGATAATCAGGTAGAGATTGAAATCCATTTGGACTAATAATAATATGATCAAAGGAAATTAGGGTTATCTCAAAAGGCGAGGCCCTTCAACCATCTGTTTGCTAAGTGTACAAAATAGAACTGCCAGTGAAAAGATCACTTATACATCCTCAAAACAAATCAGCAGGAAGCATCAATTCCCATGTTGATAGTTCATTAATGTCGTTATGATATCATATGATCCACCTCAAACACATCTGTCACACGTCATCAAGTTTTTATGTGCTGTTGCATTCTAATTTCTGGTTTGCTTTTTTTTTTTAAATATATTTTTTTTAACATCGTAAGTATGATGGATGGCCTATCACCCGTTCATCCACAAAGTCAGGGTCTTATTCCCATTAATGAACAGAATGCCTACCTGGGTTATTGATCACTCTTTCCCTTTGCCAATATTGCAGTGTAAATAAAGATGTATGAACAATACTTGCTTTGGGAAGATAAAAAACAGGTGCTAAATGAAATATGTCTTAAAGGTGGTATTTTGAAAACATCATAAAAAGATTTGTAATCAATTGATTTTGCATCAGAAAAGCAAGTTCTACCAAAGCAGCTGTGAATTCGGTTTAAAGAATTTGCTTGAAATAATTAAATTAGATAACAACTGCCAACTCGAATAAAATTGACCACTGATGAAAATCCGATAAGTTAAAAAAAAAAAAAAAAAGAAGAAGAAGAAGGAAAAGATATAAAGGAAGAGGAGGGAAATAAAAGAAAAAAAGAAACAAAAGGCTCAAAAATGATTTTTCATTGAAGCGTTATCATAAGAAAGACTAGTGAGTATTGCTGTACGTTTAAGAAGACCAGACATATCTGACTTAGTGCCTTGATATTTCGAAGGATAACCCACTCATTACCTGCTACCAAAGATATCATATTGCCTTTGTCTTTTGGAAAGTTTCCTTCTTTCTCAGACCTATAGTACCTGCCCTAATCTGTTCAGAAGACTGCTTTTAAATTATAAAATTTGTGTGCTTTTAATCATGGATATTGTGTGGGCTTATTTGTACTATCTCGGCAGTATGCATTTTATAATAGTATAATGAAAGCTGGATCAGAAATACCTGGCTTTGCAGTCTAACAAATAGGCTGACGATGATGAAAAGGGTGGGTCATACTAGGGTGGGATTAAAAAAGCATTGGAAGCCAATATTATTATTATTGAAAATTTTAGTTCCATTTATAAGAAGATTGCAGTACGAAGTGGCTATGTTTACGGCAGCCATAAATTTTATTTTTGAATTGATTCTTATGGCACCCACAAAATGATGATGTAGACCACGATCAGCTGATGCTTTGTGTGAATATGAAAGACCCAAAGAGTTTGCCTCTTTGGAAAGACACTAATGGCGGTGGCCTGTTCGTTAGCTAGGTTTCATATAGGAATGGAGCTTTCGACATTTCAAGAACTGCAGGACTCAGTTACAGCATATAAGACTGAGAATTTTGTTCAGCTTTATGACTATGTTTAGAATTTGGTCACTTTGTTTACACTTACACTTAGGAATCATCAGTGTGAATTATAGCATCAACAAATATCAGCAGCAAATAGCCTATTGTGTAGATGTACACAAGCACAGAGACTATTTTGTCACAATATGCCTAAGTTCATCACTATAACAGCATGATAAACACCTGCCCACACACCATAATTACAATGTTGAGCTGAATAAACTATGTAGTAACAGTCACACGTTATTCAGTAATTCTGGCTTGGCGTCCATATTATGATGTGTAACTGTACTCTTGAACGCGCAATAAAATGCCACTAATGTTTGGTCCTAGTACCATCAGTAATAAGTAAGGCCTTGATGAACTACCATTTCAGTCTACTTTATACGATACGACTCTTAATTTTGAAGATCTGAAGGTCGGTCATTTCTCAAGACTACACATGCCCTCCTGTTAATCTCTTCCCAGTAATTTCTAGCTGCTGTTTGCCATCACTACTATTAACAAAGCGACGTTAACATCAGTGATAGCCATAGTCTGCTAGCCTACAGCGGCATTCGAAGGCCGTAACTGTGATCATGTTCAGGGCAGTGAGCTGACTGTGGTTTATGTCATCAGGCACGTGGGTACTGTAAGAATAAAGGAAAACTAAAAGTTATAGCTGCGGTATATATAGCCACTTTGATTGCAGAAATATCATGATTGAATACACAGCTTCATGTTCTTTTTTTTTGTGTTTAAATATAAATTTTCTGCCCAATTGCTTATTCATATCCACCACTTTATGGTCTTAATAGGTTTACAGTGGTACTTTTTTGTTTGTTTGTTATATATTATTTTTATTGCTTTTTTCTCTTTTGAGTGTCAAAAATGAAAGTTTTATCTTCTACCACTTTTGAAATAATGGAGCAAGATGTTCAAGGTTGTTTTGCTTTTTTCATATTAATGGCCTAGCACTCCCTTAAGTTACATTGCCTACAGGAGGCTCTTCTCTCAGCTCAGCAATATACAGCTTTCGGTTTATTCCTTTTTAAATGGGGATCAAGCACAGGTCTTTTTTATATTGTTATCCTATATTTAATGTGTATGTGTGTGCTGCACTGAAACCACGTACCCCATATACTTGTTGTGCTTTTTTTTTTATTTTGCCGTTTTGATCAGTTTCTTTTGTTGTACAGAGGGCCTTGCTCTTCAAATATAACTTCTGTCATAAGGCAACCTACACACACACAGACAAAAAATGACCAAAACATTTTTCTTACATATTATATGTCTTGCGATCAGGGTAAATGAGTTGGAAGTCGTGCCGGCCAATGAAGATATACGACTGTTTTTGGTCGTTTTCATCTCCTTTCCGACTAAGCTACTAAATCTCTTTTTTTTTGTCACAAAACAACAGTTTAACTTTTTTTACTCTGAAAAAAGAAATATTTTGGTATCATAGTCGGAAAATAGTTAAAAAGGGTAAAAAACAGCTGTGACTTGAACTCACCTGGCATGACTTCGGTCTCATTTGCCCTGGGCGCAAAACATTTTTTCTGTAGTTACCTCTCCCATTACCTCAGATATGATTTTGTTGTCTATATACTTGTTTAAAGTAATCTATGGTAGGTAACAATAATGTTTAGTAGTGTTGTACCTGATGCAAAATATGCTTTTTTTTTTTTTTTTTAAACAAAGCTTTTGATCAGTTTGAGAAAAAGTTTAGCCTGAAATGATGCATTATTTTAGGAAGCCAAAGGGAATGAATGGTACAATTACCCATGATGAAACCGTACATATTCTTACTGACCTTATAGCCATAAATAGTATGGAAACTTCAGATAATCTCATGTATAGAAAACACACTGATTCCTGAATGTTAAACTTTTTGACTTTTTCCATTGAAAACAAATATGTGTGTTTTTTGTTTTTTTTTCTTATTGTTAAAATACATCAGTGAACTGCAGTTTTGTATTTTAAAATTAGAAATTATTGCCATTGATTTGTGCTATTTAATATACCCCTGATTCAGCACTCGAGTTTAATGTTTAGTTTTTACCAGTAAAGGATACAACCGAGTTAGCACCTACCAATTTATTATGTTCATTATCATGAATTTCCCAAGATTGTTATCATATTGCATGTTATCATATTGCATGCCTGCCACTTCAGGATTCCACTACAGTCAAACAAAAGATTGAGAAAAGCCAGGAGGACATGAGGCGACGACGCCATGAGCAAGAGCAGCAAGAGGCATTAGCACTACAACAGCAACAACAACAAGAACAGCTCCAGTACCAACAACAGCAACAACAGTTGCAACAGCAGCAGCTACAAGAGGCCCGACGCCAGTCACAGCGACAGCAGCAAATACAACAGCAACAACAGCTTCAGTATCTGCAGCAGCAGCAGCAGCAGCAACAACAACAACAACAGCGGATGAATCACCCGCAGTATCAGTACCAAGAACAGCAAATCCACAACTATGATCGCTCGCAGACAGCGCCGTACACACACATACCTGATGGTTACACCAACGAAGCAGGGATGCCAGGAGATTACAACCATCTTGTGCAGCCCCCAGCACAGTTCTCTGAACAAGTAAGAGCAAAAACTTTTAAACTCTGTGGTCACCTCACCAACTGGGCTCCCTTGAATTGACCTGACAAGAATCCATATGTTTAATTGTATTAGTTATCTCTTTGTAACCATGTGTCCAAAAAGTCATTTGGACTTGTTTCCAAAGATGAGGATACACATAATAATTTGAAATCTGCCAATTCACAGCATTGTGATTTACTAAAATGTTCTCATGGCTCATTGGCTAGAGGTGCCTTGCTCTGATTATTCTCATGGCTGGTCAGAAATGAGTTGATCAGTTGTCAAGCCAAAATTTTCCAGTGAATGATTAAGAGACAGTCTTTTCATTGAAGTGTAAGATCAAAACTCCTGCAGTTAATTTTATGGACAACAGTATTTCAGTGAGTTGTACTGACAGATCTTTGGCAGTGAATTGAAGAAAAAAATAAACTTGAAATGATGAAAGACAATACGTCTGCAATAAATTCTGATAACAAACTACATCTGCAGTGCATTTTGATAACAAACTGTAGTCAGTGAATAATACAAATACAGTTTTGGTAGTGAATTGTTAAAACCAAATTCAGAAATGAATTACAAGGAATAGCAGTTCTGCTGTAAATTATGAGAATGAGATGTTTTTAGTGAATTAGTGAAACAAAATTTTGGTATTGATAAAGTCAATTTTGTTGACAATATGTGATTTTGTGTAACACGTCACAATTTAATTTTTTTTTTTTTTTTTTTAAATCTTTATCCCACCTATTTAGCCAAGGATTACTAATGAGAAACTTGCCAATGGAGCCATTGGAAACAGACGGACCCAAATTACCAGCCCTAATCGGCCTTTGGCTCCGCCCCCAGCTCCACCACCTGGACCTGGGGGCGGGCGAGACAGTTTGCCCCCTCCCCCGTCACCACCTCCTGTGGATCATGTCATAGAACCAATGCCTCACATGGACCGGCGGCAAGCCAGTGTATCACCCCAGGCCAACCGTGTCATCAGGGGCGGGTCACAGAGAGATTCCCCAGTTAGGCAAGGCTCAAGGTATGGATAACATGCATGTCATTTTGCCAGATGGTATAATCATCCAGAGTTAATCTCTGATGTTGTTACTACTTAAAACAATTGTCCAGGTCATCTTTCAGAAGTAATAGTGCTGTGCCATGCATATATGGATCACAGATTATTTGTTTAAAAAAAGTCCTAAAGATCATCTCCAAAAGAAATCGGTAAAAGTTTGATGGTATTTTACCTACATCATGTAGGTAATTAATGAAATTAGTTCATTGGGTTATGCTCAAAACCTATGATTGAGCCAGAAGGCTCAAGGCTTCACCTTGGCGAGTTTGCTGGCTTGTAGGGTTAGATGGCAAGTTTTAGTATTTTGCCTCATGATGTTGTATTTTGACTCAGCTCCACCCACATATCAGAATGACCCTGCAAGTCTATATCAAAACCTGTGACTGACAGTGGCCTGTCTCAAATCCCTCACCTAATCCCACCTTTTCTTCAGATATGACAGAGCATTTATAGCAGGGGTGAACTCTTTGGTGCATATTATTTACATAGTCATTTGAAGTTGTTTGGTTATTCTAAAAGAATAGTCAGATCAAGCATTTGGAAATTTAGATCGGGGATATACGAAAAAAGGTAGAGACATATTTTTTTTATTGTACCCACACCACAAAAGTGTGATGAAGCTTTGAGCTTCAGATTTGGAATGACTTGAAGAGAGCATAGGTGATAAAATATGACACAGGTGCTTTTGGTCTCAGGGAATCCATCTTGCAGCAACATACAATGGTCCGGTCCTAATGTCACTCCCTTACACCCCTCCCTTCCTCCATCACGTTTCCTGTAATGCCTCATCTCGTCATGGATTTCCTATAATGATGTTGTAGGTGCTGAAGAATGCTCTGAGTCTCGGAAACAGTATTTGATGTTCGCATTGTTCTTGGACCCAAGTAGTGGCTTATTGCTTGAATTTAATACCCAGGTGTGTGATGCAGTGATAACATCATACTGTCATTTTCTATCCTGCAGAGGGGAGGCAGATCTTCCACCACCCCCTCCCTCGCCACCAGTTGTAGATGGGCACCATGGCATGGCCAACGTCTCGGTAGGATCAGGGCCACTTCCTCCCCCACCCTCTCCACCCCCAGTGGACCCGGGTCACATGGCACCACCACCCCCACCTCCCCCTCCCCCACCTCCACCCCCACCACCAGGTCTACCCACAATGGAGATGAATGGTGACAGCATCTCTGTGTCATCGGCTTCCAACTCAACAGGGGCCCCATTAGGCGAGCCAGGACGACAGAACATTGGTGCAGACAGGAGTGCCCTGATGAAGGAGATTATTCAAGTCGATTGTAAGTAACTGTTCATCTCATGTATATTTCTATAAAGAAAGACGACTCTCCATAGCACAATTTTACATCCCCATCAGCTGTTCAGTCAAGAAAGTATGCAAAATCAGTTATAGTCTGTCGGCATTTAGTACCAGATCATTATTTTCAAGTAAACTGTAAAGGAGCTGAAAATCATACACTACTAATTTTTTTTGTTTTTTGTGCTGTGCACCCTTCCATACTAACAAGACTAGCCTTGCGCTGCCTATTCTGACATTAATCCTCTTCCCCCCCCCCAAGGACTATAATACAAATAAAAATACCTACGAAATATACTTCAGTTTTCTCCAGTCTTGAACCTAATGACAGAGTACTGTCTGCATTTCCGCTCAGTATGAATTTTTTATGGTTTGTCAGAGAAATATATTGTGCCATATACATGGAGTTATCCCCCCCCCCCTTTCTTTTCTTCTGCGTATTGAGATCATTTTGATTTCATGTATGTATATTTCACTCTGTGGTCTAGCGAGCAGCAGGCAGGCCCACATAAAGTAAACCTCAAGATTCCAAGATTTCTATAATGATTTGCATGATAACAATAGCAACAGGAGCATTGACCTGCTTATAGTTTTACCTTTGAAAGAAGCTTGTGTCACTGAAATTATCCCCCATGAAAGGAAAGTTGATCTAACTGTTAATTACAAAGTACACATAAACACAAACTGCTAATAAACTTACATCAAAGCAGTGGAAACAGTGATCAAATGAGGTAGTGTCTCCTTTCAGGCCATATAAAAACCCATTTATATCAGAGCCCACTTTTATTTATTTATTTATTTTCTTTTTTAATCTCCTATTGCGAGTATTCTCAGGCAGAGACCACTGTAATGTGTTATGAATTAATCACATTTTAACTGTTTCATTGCGAAACATCAGTATTGTGGTCAGCTTCTTCCTCATCATCTGTTTCAAATGTCACCAGCGCTCAGCCCGACCCACTGAGAGTAGTCAGCTGGCACTCATCCTCTGCTTATCCACAAGCAACCAGAAGCGTCGACTGTTATTTATTGTCACTAATCGTTACACAAGGAATTAATAAATCTGGTTTGTGTACGCATCACTACTTCAAGTGCTGTTCATCAGCTTATGGGATCTATAAAAAAAAATTCTGTTCATAGTTATATGGTCAGTGTTCAGAACATTGGTTCAAACTGGAAAAAGGGATGGTGGGTGGCAGGCTGACTATTAAACGCACCACATGTATTGTCCAGCAGTGAAGTGGTTGAAAGCTTCATTGATTGTATGTGTAATCTTTCTCGTGATTTCTGCATTTGCAGTGAACAAGAAGCTGAGGAAAGTAGAAGACCGACAGCTGAAGAAGCAGCAACCCTCAGCCCCTGGTGCCTTGGACGTGCAGGCAATTATGGACAAAGCGATTGAGATGAGGCGGAAAGTGATAGAGATTAGCGACAGTGGAGGAGAAGAAAGCGATGAAGACGACGCATGGGGAGATTCTGACTGATGTGGAAAGGGGGACATTATACTTGTTATTATTATTATTTTTAAAATTTTTCGTCTTTTTCTTTTTTGTTATATTTTTCCTTCTTTTTTTTTTTTTTTAATGTTGTTGAAATAAATATCACCTGTTTTTATTTGTTTTCCACTGCTCATATTGGATACAAAATTTTGCCCTTTTGCAACACCCCATTGACCTCATCCATTGATGTCATCTCTCTCTCTTTCTCTCATTGTCATCGTCATGATCATTATTATCATTGCCATTATCATTCATCACCTTAATACATTATGACTACCACGAGTGTCACCACTAGTGTAGTTTTGAAATTTGCGGTTTGTTTTGCTGCTCCATGCTTAACCTAGAAAGTAGAATTAACTTGATCTGAAATGCAAATAACTATATTGATGTTAGTTACATGGGGCATTCCTAGTGTCCTGAAGTTTTGCAGTGTTGCATGGGTGTAGTAGACACAGGAGATTGTTTGATGTACACAATGCACAATAGAGGAGTAGAACAACCAGTTAGCAGGAATATTTTTAAATAACAACTGGCAAATAGTATTTGTCTAACCACCAGGTGAAATTGATCAGTTATTTATAGAGGATCCGATGAAAATAATCACATTTTCCTGACCATGTTATGACATGGGTTTTCCTTCAGACATGAATATCTTGACACAGACAAGTTATAACAAAATATTATTTTTTTCTTCAACAAAGTGAAGCATTTGCAATTCTCTTTCCATCTATGCCAGTAATTTATACATGAAAACTTTTGACATCAGATTGTAGTCCAGCATGCTAGTGCAACATTCAAAATCCCTCCCTCCCAAGCATTTCCAGATATCTCCTCATATTGTGTAGTATTTGTAATCCTAAAGCATCTGTAAACGAAACCCAACAGCTCAAATCTTTCATGCAAAGTTGGTTTGATTGCCTGTGGTTATAACATGTTGTATGTCACATGATATGTATTTTTACTTTGAAATGACAGCTTTGCTGTACAATATTGAACAGTTCAGGTGGTTGATTAGCTATACAAAACCATCATTTCTTGTCCCTGAATGCAGTTCTCAGCCTAATACTCTTATTTCCACAACCATTGTTCACATGAATGTCTATTGCTATTGGTATAATGATGTCAAGCAAGACAAACTGGACTGATAGTATCAGCTTATTGTTTGTGAAGAAAAACCTGTTGTGTTAACCCTTTCATTAGTTCATAAATACGATCAGAATCAAAACAATGTTTTAAAACTTTTTATAGTTTTTAAAAACTATAAAGGTCGGGCCAGAGTGCAATGTGGGAAGAGCCACATTTGGTCCGTTTGACTGCCCACTGCCTTAAATTTGATGCTGCTGGCTGGCTGCCTAGCACTTGAAGTCAGGTGGTATTAACTTTGACCTAGAACTTTACTGTTGGCAGTGGTTGCCACAATTATATGGCATCTCAGCCTAAACTGATCTAAAATCATACCCAGACTTTTCATATTAACATTGGAGGTATATGTATTCGAGAGTTTAGATAAACTATTTCTATAGGGCATGAAGCTCACTGTGTTCCTTAAACATGCCAGATGACAAGAACTGAAAAAAAGCTATCCTGAAGGGAAATGAAAAAAGAAAACACTTCCATGGCTGTGACTTTTTCAGAAAGCGTGTGTTTGAAATAAACAAACAAAACTGATTTCTTCCTTTTCCATACTGCTCATATTGCATTTCATGTGCACAGCAAAGGGAAATAATTGGGGGCGACTGAAAGAAATGGCTCAATAAATTGTGTAGCCTTTTCCGCTGGTTAGAACTTGACAGAGAATGCAGTTACGGAATCTCCCATTATAAATGGGGGAAAAAAAAGCAGGGAGAAATATACAATTTCATGTCCATCACAATAATATTTTTTTTTTTATGCTGAAAATAGATTGTATTGGGTGTCCTCAAAAGTGTCCCCCCAAAGCAAACATCGAATATAAGAAATGCTTTTTACTACCCGGTGTCTGCTTTGTCGTGAAGATTTCTGTCATCGTGTTGCTGATAAGCCAGAGTAGTGTTACCTTAGTATCACAGATTTGTATTTGTCACCACCGTATTTATTTTGGGCTTCAGAAAAAAAAAAAAAAAAACAGTCTCACCCTTTAGCTAGAAAGTAGAAGATGAGCTTAGAACAATATGGGGCAATGGTATTGTTTTAGCATTGTTTATTAATATTGTCATTGACATTGTTTATACATGATAGTATGTTTGTCAGCTTTTGTTTTGTTTGAGCTTTGTGCAGGAAACCCAACAATTTATCTCCTATTATGTACGTTTGTTTGTCAGTAATGCTGTACAGTGTACAGAGATAAGTGGTAATATATTACATGTTTTATAAGTGCTGTACATATAAGCTTACTATAACAAATCGCATTTTGTCTTTCCAGCTTCCAATTATTATGGCCTGATAACTATTAGCCATTTGGTTTACTATTACAACTGTTACGCAAATGTACTCTGTGGCAGATTGAGCCATGCAGCCTGATGTCTGTTGTGTTTTTAAGTGGCAAAGTGGGAGAAATTAGTGTCTGGTATTAAGGCTTGTACTTAAATAAGCCTACAGAAGGGAAGCTGTGTCAGTGGGTTGATGATAAACTGCCATAGGACACCTTTTCCGTAGGTTAGGGTGGAGTCCTACTCAAAACCACCAACATGATATGAGTTTTGATAAATAATCAAATTTAGAAAAAAAGAATATCAGATATTTGCAACTGTAAGCAGCACAGTGTTGGTCTGTTTGCAGATACTGCTCTAACGAAATGCAAGGAAGAACAAATATAGCTGTCGTAATAAATTTTATTTCATTCAGATCTGATTTTAACTTTTTATATGTTTACATATGTCTCAAAAAAAAAAAGGGTACAAAAACAGCAACATCAACCATGACACATGGCTTAGCATTTTGTGTGTTGCAACTGCCTGAGGGATAAACTGCTTAGTTTTAAGTAGAAAGTGGCTTTGAATCTTTATGTGTAGTCCGCAAAATCCCCGTGTGTAGATCTGTATCATGTTTGCATATGATATTTCTGTTTGCTTGAAGTCAGCAGTGAATATTGGCACTAATTCTCGAGTGTAAACTGTATGGGGTGATCTGAAAGTGTGTGTTAAATCTGTGCTGAAAGTCTATTATAACCATGTCTAAAAAGTTTGTATAGCTGTCTAATCCTGAGAGATATATTAACTTTGTGTGGAAAACGTGTAGTAAAATTTGTAAAGAATGAGTGCGCTAATTCAAGGTGAATGTGAGAGGTTTTTTAAACCTTTGCAAAGGCTGTAACCCATTGCAGATTATTGTAAGCTGTTTAGTAGTTTCTATCTTATTATTTTGCATAGCCAAGAAACTTGCCAGCAGTTGTTAGATCAGCTAGCCCCTTCTAGGAGTGAAGGAATAAGGAAGGAATAAGATAAGCATATATTTTTAATTTCCTGTTTCACTACAAGGTTAGCTTTTTTATATATGACGTCATTTGAAAAGTGGAAATGTAAATGGTACTGAGTGATCAGATTCAGGGTGGAAGAAAACTGGAGTTTTTTTATTCACTTCATCCTCTGTGTTAAAGTGTTACAGAAATTAGACTTTAGACATATTTTTTTTGTGTTTCTTCCTATTACTGCGGCAATGAAGCAGTAAGCAGCACAAAGTTAGTCTTGTCGATAGGGCCAAGAGCATGACATTTAAAAAAAAAAAAAAGAATAAAGAAATGAATAGACTTGGTACTGTATGCATTTTCACTCTTCGATTATCATTTATGTTTCACCTAGCTTGAGACCAGGACATCTACCTACCTTTTGGATTTATGTGAAAACTCACGGCAAAATCACAGGATTGGAAACATATGATGAAGACAGTAGATATAGAGGACGGTGCATATATAGGAGTTGTTGATCTGATGAGGTTAATAGTCAGATTCAAGTGTCGTTGTAAACAGACTTTTTAGCATTGACATTAGTATTGTCAGTTATCAGGAGCACTTTTTTGGAGAAAAATATGAGTCTGGGATTATTCCAGTGTCAAAAAAGATGAAAATGCATGCTTTACTAGCATACAAATTTTGACTTCTTGTTTATCTTTTCTTTTTACCAGATACAGGGGATTTAAAACAAGCATTTTGTTGAAGGAAAAAAAAAAAAATCACTGTCTCTGTTATTATTTGAAAAACAAACAACAGAATGGTCTTAAAAATTTAACCGAAGTTAGACTACTTCTTTTCTCAGCTGACAGTTTTTTTTTTTTTTTCATAATTTTGTGCTGCGAGATGTTTTAAGTAAGGAGAGCAAAAGTGATTTTTCCTTCTTCGCAGTGCTTGTGTTATACAGCTTATACTTAGCAAGGGAAAGTAACCTAGTTGGCTGAAAAACATAGCTGTTTGACTTCTATACCTGAACGTGCTGTAAAATATGTGCCAGACACGTTCGTTCAGTCGAGATAACCTTCTACAGGAAGTTGAAAGACATATATAGAACAGACACATTCTTTTGACTGCAATTTGTTTTATCCCATATCCAGTGTATGGACTATAGGAACATACCTTAACTTGATCTGATCATGCCATTCTTTGCTCATTGTCATTATCTCATACCATTTCTCTTTATTTTTATATATACATTTTTCTAATTTACTACTCATGACAGGACACAACAGTTAATCTTGGATCTATGTTTTGAACAAAAATACAAAATTTAAGGACACTACACAACAAAAGCATGATTGCCTTTGCTTTTCACATGATTGCCTGTGAAATCAAGATCAGTATCAGTTCTCGGATTGATCAAAAATATACTTTTCTTATGAAGTTATATATCTGTTGAATACTGTGTGGCTGACTGTGACATTGGTCTTTGAATATGATTGAGAAGGAAAGAGAGATTATTACACAAAGAAATAAGATAAATATTTGTCAGCATTCACTAACCATTCATTGTCTGCAGTTGCAAACTGTTAATAAAACTTAACTGGAACTCACAACCAACTTTGTAAATGTGTAAATGATATTTTTTGCTAAAAGTTATCGGATAAACATTTTTGTCATTTGGTTTACATCTCAACTCCTTTTGCATTGTCAAATCCTTTCAGCTCCAAGCTGGTTTGATGTATCTGTAGAACGGGCAATGCCGGTCTCTAGCTCTTGACCTCAGCTGTTTTAAAAATTCACCCCATACCATCCAGCTCTATGATAGTGGCTTTTGTCATTTTCAACATATTTGAGGGAAAAAGTGTTCACAGCATGCATCATTTAATGAGTTATGGTGATACGATTCTATTGAATTCATGCATAAATCTTCCATAGCATTTCTTTTTTGTTATTGACACTAACTGATACTTCTTTTGCTCAGGAATGCTAGGAGAAATAAGATTTCATTTTGGCCCAAGTCTGATGCTTGCTGCTGTCATAGAGCTGAGGTGATATTGTGATCATTGCCTGAGAGAAGACATTCATGTTGTGACGTTTGCCTCATATAAACCATTTTGCTTCATATACCACCACCTGTTCCCTTCCACCACCCTGTTTACATAATATTATGCAACGTGGCTCGTAGAGCTGACCTGACTCAAGTTTTTGACCTCATTGTATGTATACTATATGGCCATACATCATATACCACCTTTGTTGTTGTTTATACCTTTGTTCTCTCCCTCTCTTGGTAGAAGTACATGTTCAGACTCTTGAAAAATTATGACGGATAATGAATGATTATGTTCTTGTTAAGCAGGATCTGCCTCATTTGAGTTTTCTACACCTATTTGACTCACAATAACTATTTCTCGGTGGTATTTTTTTTTTTTTTCTCTCTCTCATTCTCTAATGTGAAAAGCATGTCACATAATGTCACAGTATTGAAAATATCTGAGTTCATATATAGTTAGAACTGTGGATTTTTCCAAATATTTGTGCATTTTGAATAACGGAGATGCCAATATGTATACTGCTGTTTTCTTACATTACATTGTCCACCTCAATCTCCTCTTTCAGTTTGTCTTTCCATCTCTGCTGTACAAACTCATCATCAAAGCAAAACCAGGATTCATCATCTCCATGTTCCGATGAATACATGACTTTCATTTTAGTTTTTAACATTTGTATTAAAATATTTGTCATAGGCATCATATTTTGTTAGACATGTGTCGATGATAAATGATTTGTATATCACATACTGGCTGCATTTTGAAAGTTATTGTCAGATTTATGCTATTCTTCACTTTAACACTACATGCTCTGCAAATGTATAGAACCAGTTCATTTTATCTTGATAAGTTGGTAGTGAGTAAATCTAAAACTGCTAGCAATAATAATTCATTATTTACACAGTATCTTAAGGTGTCTGTAGGCAAAGAGATCTTTGCTACAACTATTGTGGGAAGTTTCAGAGTTTCAAAATGTTGTGGTCCTACAAAGAATCATGGGGCTAAATGATCTGTTTGAAAGTTATAGAAAGCAAGTTCTGTTTGATAGGACCTTGCTTACTACATGTATTTGTGCCATCCTGGCCAGCTTCTTGTGCAGTATTTTGGGATTGCTTGTACAGACCAGTCATTATTGAGCACATTATCATCAAGTACTTAGGGAAAGGTTATAAGTTTAATTGAAGCTAGTTATTTGAAGTTTTTTAAATCCTGTGTCTGACTTAGGAAAGCAGGTGAAGGGATTTGATTCTGACATCCTTAATGAATCTTGTAAAGATGTTTGAACTGACAACTGGGCATAGCCAGACCTTAACAATGGTGCAGAGATGTGATGAAATGTATGTCATAGACACTCCAGTCAGGCACCACTTACATCATTTATTATCAATTTTTTATTACAACCTTAATCTTATGCACCGTGATTATATATATTTAGTTCCTGGAGCTTTGTGTTTTTTATTTGAGGGGCAGTTTTTTTTTCTTTGCTTATTTCATTTCCTACAACTATGTTCACTGTTTGACAAAATGAGTTTTTATTGTCAGTAAATAGTAAGTAAATACTTTGCAGTTTTTGTGTGATATTTGTGTTTTCATGGCGGCTTCCCCCTCCCATATTACAATTAAAATGTTTACCAAATGGATCTTATGTCCATACAGGGCACATTTGACCAGTTGTGATATGTACCTGCTTCTGTAGCTCGTAGGAGTCACAGTGGGTGAATGATTTAGGCTGGTTATTTGATTGCATCAGAAAGTGCGCTTGCTGTGGATCTTTCTTACTTTGTGCCACAGTGTGATGTAATTTCCATTTTTTTAAATTATCATAGTGGTTTTGTTTGGTTGTTTAGGTTTCATTTTTTAGTTTTTTTTGGGGGGTCTTATTTTCTGCAGAAATAGAAAACGCCAGTGTTGTATCCAAAATGTGTTTTGTACGGAGATGAATGTGACATAAGTTTGCTGCTTCAGGTAGTTGATGCAGGTTTCAGTCACACAAATTATCCAGTATTTTATGAATTGGGGAACAAATTCGGCAGGTTTGAAATAGGAGGTTAATGACAGACTCTGATGCTTTTAGCTAACAGGATTAGATCATGCTCAAGTTTAAGATCAAAAGATCCGTAGCTTGATCACGTTCAAAATGTTGCATGGACTATCTGGGGATAAAAATGACTTACATTCTGAAGCTTTGCCAGACTTGATGTCAGTTAACATCCGCCAGCTTTATTCTAGAGTCTACATTAGTACATTTAATCATTTCTGTTTGTGAGGTTTTTTTTCCTGGAAATTACTTTTGCATTGGAATACATGTAATTATTTCTTCTTCCCCCAAAACATTGGAGGAGTCATGTTTCTGAGATCTCTCTCCCCCCCCCCCAGATTTTCAGTAAAAACATTAAATTTTATGATCCCAGAAATAGCCTTGATGATTTCATTGAATTTTTTTTTTTTTTTTGATAGAAACTTGAGAGGAATGAGCTGTGAACACTTCTGGATTTTTGCATAGAAACTTGAGAGGAATGATGTGTGAACACTTCTGGATTTTTATATAGAAACTTGAGAGGAATGAGCTGTGAACACTTCTGGATTTTTTTATAAAAACTTGAGAGGAATGAGCTGTGAACACTTCTGGATTTTTTTATAAAAACTTGAGAAAACTTGAAAGCTGTGAACACTTCTGGATTTGTGCAGTTTATTTTGTACCGAATATTTCACACTAAGACACAACGTACTGAAGATAATTTTATAACATTTATGCACTTTTCTTGTGGCTTGGAAGTTCATTAATTTGATATAGTATTTTTGTTTAAAAATCATTAGTATATAATCATTTCAGCACTTTTTCATTTGTTATTAATTTTTTTTTTCAGTCACAGAAATAGAGTCTTGTTATTTTTAAAAAATTTTAATTAATTACTTTATCTATTTTGCTTGTTCTGCTTCAGTGATTTTTATTTTTTTTTTCTTTTAGAGGAAGAGATAGTCAAGTCATTATTTGAATAATGAATAGTATATCACAATTTATTACAGTGTGGTTGTTTGTTAGCTTTCATGGAGATTGTCTTTCTTTGGCCTGTGTTTAGTAGTTGTATCTTTGTCGAGAATGAGTGTCACAGATTTTTGCGTGAGTCTGTGGTCTCTCTGTACCAACCTGTATCTTGTCAATGTCAACCACCAATTTGGTGATGTTCTCTCTCTCTCTCTCTCTCTCTCTCTTTTTTTTTTTTTTAAAACGACGACTGTTCTTTTATCAGTTCATTCATTGATTCATCCATTCATCACTCATTCATTCAACTTCATCAATTCATTTATTCATTTGTTCAGTCATTCATCCATTCATTCATTCATCCATCCATCCATCTATCCATCCATGCATTCATTAATTCATTCATCTATTCATTCATTCACTCACTTATTCATTTGTTCATTTCATTCATTCATTCATTCATTCATCAGTATACTATTAATATTATACATTTTCCCTACTCATTACTTCTGTTTGTGATTCTGTTCTGTACAGCTGTAATAAATACACACATTTATTCAGCAATAAACCAAACTGAGGCTTCTGAGTGGATCATTTGTTCTAATGTTGAGTGTGTTTTGTTCAGTTGCACACATTTGTGGCATAGTTTCCTACTACATGTACTTGGAGTTTATGTCATTTTGAACACATTGTGTTTTGTGTACCTTCCTACTGTGTAGTATAACTCTTATGTCACCTACACATGTCTGTGCTCCTCCATCCAATTTGTTTAAAATATATGTGCAGTTGTACACATTAAGTGTTGTGCAATTCACATATTTATACAATCTGTGTCAGTTTACACCGTTTGTGTCATGCCCAGCTCAATCTTTGATATATTTATGTCAATTTTATCGCCTATCTATATGATAAGAGCGATCAGGGGGCGTGGCACTTACCTTATCGTCCAATAAAGTCGGAATCGGCAGACATTTAAAATTCAAAGAAAATTACAGACGTCAGCAACTGATACCCAACTGTGTTATAGGCTACTCTTTATTTTGATTGAATTTACACAGTTGTTTTAATTTATTTTTTT
>JBCAUA010327527.1:0-19082 GCA_038406235.1 Peronia verruculata | reverse complement strand
CACAGTTTTTTGTATGTGTAAGTAAAGCCAGATTCACAGTTTTTTGTATGTGTAAATAAAGCCAGATTCACAGTTTTTTGTATGTGTAAGTAAAGCCAGATTCACAGTTTTTTGTATGTGTAAATAAAGCCAGATTCACAGTTTTTTGTATGTGTAAGTAAAGCCAGATTCACAGTTTTTTGTATGTGTAAATAAAGCCAGATTCACAGTTTTGCATGTGAGTATTTATGTTTAATTGAGCAGGGCCCAGGCAAACTGCGAATGAAGGCCAGCTGGTCGGCAGGCAAGGGTATGTGGAGACAAGGGCTGCTCAAGGTGTACGGCCCTGCCCACATCAAGGCCTGGGCCCAGGAGATCGTGGTGCTAGGCCTGCTGAGGAAGTCGCAGAGTGCCAGTGTCTTACAGTGCTTGTGGACCAGCAATACCAACCCGTACTACGAGACCATGACTCTCATCAGTGGCGATATCGTCACCAGTGACTCCAGGTGGGAGTCTTGTTGTTAGCAAGTTGGTTCGTTTGTTCAAGGGTTGTTTTGGGGATGATAAAAGACAGATTGGACTTCTTATTAAAAAGAAGAACAAGAAAAAATGTTAAATTTACCATATCAAGTAGAATAAGAAGGGCAACTAGTAAAGACAACTACTTATAGTAACGTAATAGAATCCAAAGATATACAGAAAGAGAGAGAGAGAGAGAGACAGACAGACAGACAGACAGACAGAGAAAGAAAGAAAGAGGTTGAAAAAGAAGGGGAAGTAGTAAAACAAATGCCAATATGTGTCGTGGTAGAATCAAAAGAAATACACACACACAGAAAGAGAGAGAGAGAGAGAGAAAGAGAGAGAGAGAGAGCGAGAAAGAAAAGAGAGATAGAGAGGTTGAGAAAGAAAGGGAAGTAGTAATACCAACAAGAAACGTGGTAAATCAAAGAAACACACACACACACACACACACACACACACAGATAGGCTGAGAAAGAAAGGGATGTAGTAAGAACAATACCTTTAAGTAACGTGGTAGAATCAAAAGAGATACAGAAAGGAGAGAGAGAAGGGGAGAGGAGGATGAGAGTACGAGGAATTGAGAAATGAGGAAACAAGTGCAGACAGGGAGAGAGAATCAATGGGAGTGTAAGTCAAATCGAGGAAGGGACAGAAACTTTTCTGCCCCGGAGTTAGGTCTGTCAATTCATTACGATCCTATAGGATATTCATCCGTGACAAAGCTGTCACTATTGACCCCTGGCGGAACATTAGGAACTGACATAGACTGATAGAGCGATTCGCTCAACAGTAAATATATAGTTTATGTCAGCTTAATGAGAAAAAAAAAAAAAAGAAATAGATTACCGAACATTCGGAACACTTTGTGAGAGAACTATTCCAACTAGGTGGATTTCTTTGTGAGTACTTGTTATTAGTTCATCATGTTGTGTTAGAGCATGACCGTATTTTTTTACTATTCTTTTTGTTTTTCTTTCTCCTCTTTCTCCATCGCACTCTTCCCTCCCACCTTACAGATTGACCTGCCTGGAACTGACCTCCAGTGGAACCCTCCAGGAGTTGGTCAAATCCATGCAGGTGCCATTGCCCGAGACTTGTCAGAGGACTATCATGCACGACATCGCCGAGGGCCTGTCCTATCTTCACAGTCAGAATGTCTTGCACAGAAACTTGACATCAGCTGCTGTTTATCTGAAGGGATCTGTGCAGGTAAGTGACCATAATATGCAAGTCTTCATGTTTGTGTCACAGTTGTTGTCGTGATTGTTGCTGTAGTTTGAACTGATTTATTTTATATTAGCACAATTTATTTTAGATTAACCACGGTGGATCTGAGTATTCTAATTGTACAACTATGCAGTTGATTGGCAGTTCGAATGGCAGAAATAAAAATAATTAAAGACAAAACAAATGTGATAAATTTAATTACTGAGATTGAAAAAGAAGGCGAATAAGTTAGAGAAAGTTGTCAGACTAGCTTCTCGGAGAGGTGGTAGATGGATGGATAGAAGTGATGCGTACATGAATGGATGGATGGATGGACGGATCGATGGTTGGACGGATGGATGGATGGATAGATAGATGGATGGTTGGATGGATGAATGGATAGATGGATAGGTGGGTGGACGGGTGGATAGATAGATGGATGGATGGGTGAATGGATAAATGGGTGGATGAATGAATGGATTTCTAGATTGATAAAAAGATAGATGAACAAACAAACGAATGGATGGAAGGGTGGATGGGTAGATAATAAGGCAAAAGATATAGGCCATATCTAAACCTTAGCATAATTAAATCCCCAGTGTCTGTTGCTAAGAGCTGCCATCGGTGACTTCGAAGATGCTCAGATCTATGGGACCCTCCTCACCGGCTCCCCCACATCCACAGTCACTCGCACCCAGTTTTTCTACCCCGATATCCGAGCCTATGCTCTGGTAGGACTGGAGATGCTGGCCCGTGTGTGCGAATGTCGTCAACGAGAGCGGCAGCCCCATCGCCGCACGGCTGTCAAAGTGACCCATGAACACACCAAAGACAAGTCCAAGAAATCGAGCCACCCCGAGGTCAAAGGTGGCAACAAGTCGGATATGACCTCACCGGTGTTAGGTCACAAAAATAGCCTGGTAAAAAGATACGAGAGTCCAGAAATGCCATACTGCGCACCGGGTGAAGCTGAATATCTGGTGAAATCGAATGAGGAAAAACGTTCGCCCCGACAAGATGCCGGTGATCTAGATCGCAATATTAGCCCGGATTCTATGAAAATGTTTGGGCATATGAGTGATGATATCCTCAAAAACAATGACGGTTTGACACCCGAAGACACGGCTTTAGCTGAGTATAGTATTGACCAGAACTGGAAGCTGCAGATGCGAGCGAGTAAGAAAAAGCAATGCTCTGACTGGCGAGGTAAAGATTGGCAAGAGGACGGAGAGGACGTAACTGAGTACGAGGCATATGAAGATCGATACCATCATAGCCAGGTGCCAGGTATCACGCAAGTCAAGGAAGCCAAACTGTTCGAGTTTCCCAATTATTCGGTGTTTCGGGCTGTGGACAAAAACGATGGCGAGGATTTAGATATGGTAGAGGAGGAGATCGAGCGCGCCCAACTCAAAAATGTTGCAGTCAGAGGTGGGAGCTATCAACAGGGAGGTTACATTACATCCAGGTCAGAAGATGGAAGAGAGATATTTTTGCCCGCCGCCTCGCAGTCCTCACAAGCCAACTCCAGCTCGGGGTATGGTAGCGCAGGAGGCAGCACGAGTATCATATCAGACCACCAATCCTCGGTCAATACTTACAAAGGCTTCCACTACTCGGGCATTGACGGTAAACAAAACAATCACAAACAAGTCCACAAAACCACGTCTGCAGCCACCATCAGTTCGTTTGAGGACGATATCCTGGAGGTTTTACCTGGCGTGGCAGATATAGACGGAAAACCCAGACGTGGTGAGCACTTGCTGAAAGAATTACTGAAAGCTCGACAGGACGCTCGGGTAGAGCAGTTAATCATCAGCTACGAGGAGAGGGTGAAGAACGGGGAGTTGGGTGCAAAATCTGACGATTTACCCGAGGGCGTTGTCTTTCCCAAGAGCAACAGGAAGCCCAACAATGAGCAAATGCCTGGAGAGAATAATGTACCACATAACGCAACGATGCCAAGCGAACAACAAACACCGGAGAAAAATGAACTTAACACAACGACGACAGCTCAGAAAGCAAAACTGTCTTCCCCTCGAGCTAAATCAGCGAGTTCCACATGGTCACAGCGTCTCCAGCAAAACTCAGCGCGACCTGTAACCGCTTCAAGCTCGAGGAGTTTGCGCTCGTCCTTGAAACGTAATAAAGCCCGAGCGGCGCTGAGCAAGGCTCTCGGTGATAAAGGTATACATACGGTCAACGTGTTGCCTGACCGACCACTCGTCCGAGGCCGCACTGCAATGGATGTGGAGATGAAATACGGGCACAGAAAGACTGTAGAAAAACCACCAGGGGATGTTACAGAGAACAAGGGAGTTAAGCAAAACAATGACATCAATCGCAAAGTAGACCAAGTGTTAGTTGGTGAACAGCAACCTCCTCCACAAACTACACAAAAAACATCGGCCATTGGAAAGGACACTGCAGTGCCATCAGGTGCCAACAAATCACGACCGCAATCGGCAAAACCTGCATCTGAAAGCAATAAACCAAGATTTCCCGTTGCTAGGAAACCATCCACCAAAAGTCGACCAGCCCCTGCTCCGCCTCTTTCCCTTCCCTCATCGCAAACCCCAAACGACCTTGACCAAGGGAAGTTTAACAGCTTCGGTGGTTATGACACATCCGCCCTACATCAGAATGAATCTTTTACCAGCGTGGAACCCGCGTCTACTGAATCAGAATCTGTGGCCAATTGTAGCAGCCAGTCTCAGGGAGAGAGTAGCGGTCAGGCTCACGCACAGAACAGCGTGGACAAGATCGAGTCAGACATGCAGTCCATCATACAGAGCAGTTCCATGGCAGGGGCGGCGCAGAGTCAGTTACCTCTTCCTTCGGGCATCAGGCTGATTGACAGCGGGTTTGACAGCGCCTCTGTCTCCAGTGAGGAAGAGACCTGCCTCTGTGCTGCCGCAGCCTTGCAAGGGGGTGAAGATGGCTCTTGCTCCTGCCCGTCCGAGATGTACTCACAAGGCACATGTAGCTGTGCTTGTTCGAACTGTCTGGGCGACGTACCACGTGCCAACAGCTGGACGGGTAGTCAGGACTCGGAATCATGGAGCAACAGCAATTCTTTCTCTTCCTACGATGCAAACATGTACAGACGAAAGCTGCCGTCGAAGAGAGAGAAACAGTTAGACTCACCAGGTCTTGTGTTGGCACCAGATGAACAATACCCCTCACCAGTCCACAGGAATAAAACTCGGCTTGCCGCTAGTACGCTTCATCCGTACAGTACTTATTCACCTAAAAGAAATAGGAGGCGTTTGGCCCCGACTCGTGGCCATTACGCCAGCACGGGTAGCGATACCAGCAGCGCTGCTTCCAAGCGCTACAGAGAGCTGATCAAGAAAGGTGTCCCTCTGCGTGTGTCTGTCATTTCTGGAGATGATCAGGACCTTGGTAGCCCACCGATTGCAGGTGATCCCCTGCATACTGAGCAATCCGCCGCGGCTGCGGAGGACACCATTGACAATTCCCATATCGACAACGCTAACTTATATCAGGATTTGGAAAGTCAGGGTTTCTTTGACAATGATTCAGATCCCCGGCGCTACCTCGGTAGGAGTCGACCACAGGGCAGAGACGATGAGTATCAAGAGCTGTCGCCAATTCCATCACTGGAGGAGATCATCAAAGAGATCCCTGACGAGACAGGCAACTATTGCGAGGAAACTAAGGCTTTCCTGAACCGGCCAGACTCCGAGCTGTCGGTCAAGGCCCTGCAGGCTGTGCTATCCCGACATGGGTCTAACACAGAGGGCAAGGGGTCCCATAACACGGAACTCATCATAGATCGTATCTTTACTCATCACGGACCTTCCGAAAACACGACTTCTAGTTTTGGCCTGCAAGGCACATTAACTCTAGACGAATCTGCCATCAGAGAAGTGGCCCAACTTCCCAGCCGTGACACGGACGACTCGCTGCCCCTGGAGATGGTTGGTCTGTTGGCTGGGATGGACGTCAGGCACTTGAAATACTGTCACAGCATCAGCACTCGTCTACAGCTGATCAGCATGAACGAGCTACTTCCCGCCAATGCCCAATCATTCGATTCGCTGAGAACAAAGTTACAGTTGGCAGGCAGTGTCGGATCTATCGGCAATCAGGTGAGTTTTAGTAAACCAATCAGCCTGTATGATTCTCATGTAAGAAATTATTTAAATGTGGGAAATGACCGGGGTGGCAGAAGTAGTGTGTGTGGGTGTGTGTGGGGGGGGGGGGGGAACCACAAGGAAAGAACAACAGCAGCAAATTTTCCATTTAAAGCATGATATAAAAAATAATCTTCTTACTAAGGTCCAAAACTTCCACCAGATTTAGATGTGAAAAGTGGATCAGTGTCACGTTTAATGAGATGCTGGGAAGATCTATTAAAAAACGGACCATGAGACCTGACAATATGTAGTGCCATATAATATATGGTGTAAATATGACATTATAATCATGACCAGCTTGTTAACATTTTTCTGTTGCCTTTCCTGATATCTGAAAAAGAATGTTTTGAAAATTTTAAAGCTTTATAAAGAGACCATTCGTTTTGTTTCCGTTTTTCCAAGGATTGCATTGTAAGCTCTTTGTATGATATAATGTTGTCGTTGTGATATCAGTCTCATTTCAATTTGAAATTCCACCTCACAGATTCTGGAGCTGATACGCAAATGCTGGTTACAAGAGGCTCCTCCCACAACTGCTGCCATTGTGGATCAACTGACCGACCACGTCACAGAAACTGAGTTGTGATCTTGTATCGGGATATCCGTTCTGATACTCAAACATTTCCAGTCCTATACGGATGCAGCCTTGTGGATTTTGACAGTAAACAGGACAGACTGTCAAATATCGGTGACAAGATGCTAATGTATTAAAGCAACATGACTTTTTTTAGGAAACAGGTTGTTGGTACACAACGTTTGTCAACGAGATCCAGATCATGGAAATAACGAGAAGCAATGGAAACATTGACGATACCGGCTGTTTCCTGCTTGTGTTGTGATCCACATGTGTCCCCCCCCCCCCCCTTAACGTTATTTTAAAAATGAGATAATAATTGAATAATAAACTCGCGTGGCTGCTTGATTCGAATTGTATGGTCAATAATATCACGGGTTCAAAAACACAATTTCTTTGAGTAACATTCAGTTTAATCAACCAAAATATCAACACTGAGGTGTGCACGCTTTACCATACACTTAAAGTCGCAAGGCTATATTTAAAATCTAGTATTATATAAAAACTTAAAATGAGAAATTAAAAAAAAAAAATCTTCTCTTTGTAGGAAAAATATTTCTGAACCCAAGATACTCACTGTTGATCCCTGTGATTCTGATGGATAGCAGTTTGAGAATCTTCTTTGGTGGTAACTGTCGGTTGAACTCATTCTTGAGTTTTTCATAGTAACCAACGTAACGACTCTAAAAGGAAAGGTAATATTAGTCCAGAATATCTGTACAGAATTATCCATGAAATCAGAAACAGTTTAAAAGAAAGATGCAACATAACACTATGATTGACATTTCAGATGCATGAATTAAGACATTAGCTTCTAAAAGTAACTGATATTTTCACGAGAAATAATGCAAGTTAAATTAATGAATTTGAAAAAAAAATCAATTAAATAAATGAATACAAGCATATGAGCATGCTTAGCTGACCTATTGAAAACCAATCAGTCAATGCAGTAAAGGAACTTGACTACACTATCCAACACTATACTGATGCAGCATCATCCACCAGGAACTCCAAGCCAGCAGAGTAGGGAGGAAAATAAATCTCTTCATTTTTGTGAGGTGATTTTGTGAAAAAAAAAAAAAAAAATGCCTAGGAATCAGGGAAAGAAACGGGGGCCTCAGTGTTGAATGGGCAATGACAAATTTTAGTTTGGGTTTACCTGACTAGGTGTCTCCACACCCTGGAATGTGCTGCCTTTGCTTAAGTCTGTTCTCCTGTCTCCAAAATAGTCCAGACTTTCCTGAGAAAACATAAATGACATGTTGGAGAGTATATAACAAAGAACAGAACATGAACACTGCATTTCAAGATGAAAAGCAGCACGATACTAAATATGTCAGAGCTGTGGGAGTGTGAAAGGATGGATGGATGGACGGGTGAGGTGGGGTGGAGTGGATGAGATGGGATGAGATGGGATGGATGGATGGATGGATGGATGGATGGATGGATGGATGGATAGATGGATGGATGGATGGATGGATGGATATGGGTAGATGTATAGATGGACAGATAGAAGATGGATGAATGGATAGGTGAGTAGGTAACTGGATGGGTGGACAGATAGAGATATAGAACAATGAAAAGGAGATGTAAAAACATAATAAAAAGACTGATGAACTTGAGCAAGCCTGCTTGAAAATACTGATGACAGAATGCATGACTAAAAGACAAACCAAAAGACATACTGACAAATGGAGGCATGGGTGGAACTTAGTGAATATCTGATTTACTGAATGAATAAACTGATACTGAATTTATCAGTGAGTATATGCTGGGATCACTGACAGGACAGACAGAGTCATGGATAAATAAAAGGTAGTTAAGCTTCGAAAGATAGAATTCATATTGTTACCATTATTAGGATGTAGCACTTACTTCTGCACTTTCCAGCAGGCCACAGTCAATCAACCAGGTGCAGATCATAGTTCCTGTGCGACCTTTTCCTCCTTTGCAATGTATGGCTATCACATTTTGCTTGTCAGCAGCCATAAATTCCCTAGCATTGGCCGTGAATTCCAACATTTCCCTAATCAGAAAATGAACTTATAATTCATCATGTATTTAGCTTGGCTTGAGCATGACCATCTTGTTATATCTGTATTTTGTTCACTTAAGTAGTGGACTTGTTTTACAGAAATGATTTAGGCTGTAATTTTTACTGTGATAATGGCTCATCTGAAAAGTTCTTACAGTTTTTTATAAGTTTACATTCTTGGCATTATATGATAGACAACAACAAAAACAACAAATGTTAAAAATAGAACTTAATAAACATACTAACAGAGTATGATGAATATCAAACATTTTGAAAAGAGCTTTGTTCTTAATATTGTCACTACATGAATTGGGCTGATTGGGTTGAGGTGGATTTCCTACTAGATGCATGATGAATCAAATGAGAGATAAATCTTCTATGCAGTATTGCCCTTTTCTATTCTCCTGTTTTCTGTGGCAGATGCACATGCTCTGTTGTGTTCTTATTATTATCGTCTTTTGTTGTTGAAACATTGCACCATTCACAGTTGCGATAGATAATGAGCCATTTTTTTCTGCCAGATAAGTTATTTCTCTTTCTCAAGCACAAGAGAATAAAACATACATTGTACAAAATTTAAAAAAAAAAAATCACTTTAGCTCCTGTTATTTGAAACATGTGAGGCAAAAACATTCTGAAAAATCAACCCTATCTGAAGAAATATTTTGACTGCATGCTAAATTTTTCAGAAATTTCTGTTAATGTCTCTGAAATTTCTGTTAATGTCTCTGGTAAGAAGAGGAAAGGATTTTTTTCCTTCTTTACAATGCTTATATTACAGTGTTAGTACTCTGGTCACAATGGCTCAAGAAACATTTATTTATTAAGTCTGTTGTATGTGAGATAAAAATCTGCAAGAGAGAACATTTTTCTAGCTTTCTCGTTAAAAATTTGATTTGAGGTAACACTGAACCTTACCTCAGCTTCGGCACATTATGGTCATCAATATAGACTCTCTCTACATTGTTGAAGAACAAAGATTCATTGTAATCTCTCTCACCTGTAAAAAAAAAAGCAAAAATAAATTCTTACCTCCGAAACGTTTCCATGGAACAATTCATTATATACTGTAATAGAGAAATAAAATGTGATTATTATCCAAGGCCAAAAAAAAAAAAAAAAACTCAAACAATTTCATCATTACAAAATTATTTTCAAATGATTGAATGATCAACATTTTATTTTAGGCTATAAAGAAGATGAAAAAGCCTTTCTCTCCATTCACAGCTGCCTCTTTGTCAGACTTTTTTTTTTGTTGTTTCTTGCAACTCCATGCACAAGCCACATGCCAGTCTCTCACTTAGAGCTGCCCATAATCTTTTTCATCCTTGCACACGCTACACCTGGCCTGAGCAAATACAAATTCTGTTTGCAGACAACTTGTTTACACCTTGGACTAATCTTAGGCGCAAACAAACCAGCATCCTGACATGGATGCACAAAATGTCTGACCAAACATAAACTTCCAGCCTTTAAACTGTGAACATGTTCACATTACATTACATAGTGATCTGCATGGATACTCAATACTAACTGCACCCTTCACCATAAACTATTGTTCAAAATATGACTTGTTCCATTAATTCAGCAAATCAGTGCAGCCACATAGAGAATCTTATATTCTTTTACAGCCCAGTGCTCCCTTTCACGATGGCGATTAACTGAAAAACTGTTACACACATATATTCAACAATGAAAAAATGCTGTGCAAACTTCTAATAAGCGGCAATCATGAAATAATTTCTACATATTCATTACAATAGACAAAGCAGTTCAAATTCATAAATAAAAATATCTACAACCTACACATTAAGGAGCAGGGCAAAACCAGTTTTAATTCCTTCACTGCCCTCTTGATGTATAACATATGTCTTCACGTACAATGTACATCTGAATATGACTTGAGTCTGATGCACTATTGACGTACAGTGTACATTACCATAAGACACCTTTTTACAGTGACATATGTCAGTAGTGCATCTAACCCCAGTCATATTATGACATACATTGTATGTCAATAGGGCAATGAAGGGGTTTTAAGTTGACGGGTATGAAATTGTGTTTTAGTCCACTGGTATTTCTGCCCAGTTTGTGAAATTTTCTTAACATTCGAGGGGAACATACATATAGCAGTGAAGGGGTTAATAAAATGCTTTTTTTCTTTCAAAACCAGGGATCATATGGTTTATTATATCAAATCCAAGCTTAGAGAAGAAGAAAACAAAAATAGATGCATAAATATTAACAGTCTGACAGAAAATCAAGAATTCAGCATAGTTGTCTTCCATTTCATAACATTCAGTCGTAGAGTGCCTAAAAGTCCAATCATGTTGAATCTTAAGAAGTTTACTCACTGCATAAATTATAGATCCTGTAATGTCCTTTGTGCTTTGTGTTGAAGAAGCGAGCCACTTCCTGTGCAAGATCATGGAGAGAAAAAAATTTAGAGAAACAAATATGCACTGAACAGTAGATACAAACCAGGGGAAAATATTGTTTTTTTTGTTTTTTCAAAGTACCGCTTTTCCAGGTAGAAATGTAGTTAGACAAACATAAATGATCTAAAAGAAAAATGAATGTGTGTCTATGGAAACTTTTTGACTATTTGACTAGAATATGTGAATTTCTTACATTCTGGCATAATGAAAACATGGTAAATCACACTACAAGGCCAATTAAATGGAGAAAAGTATTCTGTTTCAAAAATACTCACAGCTACTGGGTTTCTGTACAGAGCCATCATGCCCTTTGACGGAAAAGACATAGCAATCACTCGCTCTGAAAGACAGACATAAACAACTGTGTTTGACTGAGAGGTCTCTGACAGAGCAGAGAATGAAGAGTACCAAGGTGACAAAACATACAGAACTGGAGTGACATATGCTTGTATGTTAATGTGTTTTTCAATCTCTTGATTTATAAAACTTTTTCTAATTATATAAATCAATCAATTTAAAGGAACAGAACAAAAAGGAGAGAATTAGTTGATATTCTCATGTTAGGCTCTGAGGGTAAATGGCCTATGGGCACTTGAGTAGGAATGAAAGTCTTGAAGGGACAGCGTCAGTGTTCCCATACCCCTAACACATCTGTCTATATTGGGGATGTCTCGACTTCACAGGCATTCCTGTCATATGAAGACACCTCTCACTGAAAAAACTGCAATGTTATGTCAGTTTGGCACACATGGTCAGGTGGGACTGATAAATATTACTGGTTAACTTCTGTTTCCTTCCTCTCAGTGTGATTAAAAGTCGACAGGGTGGGACTATATTATCTCTCCACCACCGACCAAGAACCAATTCCTTGTCTCTTTTGTCAACTGCCTGCAAACTGTCTTTGTACAGACTCTAGTAGAGAATGTGAACATGTATTTTCTTACAAGTAACTACAAAATGTCCAAACAATGTCACAGTGTTTCAGTTATCCACCTTTAAGCTTTCTAAATAAAGAATACATGAGACTGATTACAACTGAAGTATAATTTAGGACAAACATTGCATGATCAATGGCAATGTCATCATGACAATAAGACTTTAAACAAAAAATGTGTTTCCTTGTCAAATGAATAAGATATTAATGGGGTCTTTGTTTGAGGAAATCATATTCTATTGTTATGGGTGACAAATGATGAACATGAATGTCTAGGCACAGAAGAGTCAAGAGTTCAGTAATAGAGACGTGACACGAGGAAATCACATGCTCGTCAAATTGAGGCCACCGGAGAAATCATGTGTTTTTCAAGAGTGAACGAACTTTAACACATTTTTTTCCTTCACAGAACCCTTCTATATCAATGTAAACATGCATTTCAGAGTTAAATTTGCTGAAATAGATTGAGTAAAAGCCCAAAACTTGTAATTCAGTGGCATGGGCTAACAAAGAGCAAGAGATTGGTCATTTTCTCAATAAATTCAACTGCAGCAACAGGACACCCTCATTGTCTTTAATTGCCAATATCTTAACTTCTACCTAAGGCAGAACAATTATTTTTTCACACACTGGAGATTAATGAATAATCTTTACAATGATCCCAATAATTCCATATGTTCAAAATTTGATGAGAGCCTGATTTCATTGTGTCACATCTCAATTCTGTTTTTTTTTTTTTTTTTATAAAAGTAAAGTACAGCCATTCTCACCAGTAATTCAAGATATAAAAAATTTGACATTCATCTCACTCATCAGGTCATTTTATATATGACACTACCTGACCATGTAGTGATGAAATACAACAAAACCAAGCAGGATATATAATTCCAAATGGACCCATTTACTTGACATGCGCCCTTCTTTTTTACCTGTGATGTAGCAGAGATCAAGGTCAAAACCATCTTTCTGGTAGCGACGTTTGTTCTGAGACACCATTTGCCTGGTTGCCCTGGCAACCTGCCGATGCTGTACTATCATGATGTAAACAATTCGTACCACTCGAATGATACGCACCACTCTGCCAATCACCACCAACCTGTTTGAAAGAGAGAATGATATGGCACTTGAAGAACCGTTAAAGGAGTTGGGTAAAGATATTTTGTTCCTTAGCCAATGAAACTCTCAGGATATAAGAGGGGGGGGGGGGGGCAGAGTAAATGCCCTTGAAATTAAGTATATGGTATTACTTTTAATTTTAGTTTTTTAAGCAGGACTCATTGTTTACAAGTAAACTAGTTCCAACACATGAGATATACGAGGAAGAGCACCATCCAACCTTTCAGTGACACTGTTACATCTAATGAGTAAAAGCAAGCAATTTTTCCCTAAGAGTGATTGTGTGGCTATTTGATCTCAAAGGACCTGGGCAGTTCTCTAAAGCTTGATTGGGACGAATATATTGCATTTCCTCTCAAAAACTCTCAGTATTATGTAAAACTGTGACAAAAATTGAAAGGTGAAGTATAAACAGCCATTATATACACAACAAGTAACTTCAGAGATGGTAACAATCAATCACATTTCTAATAGCATTTGCAAGCCTGACCAAATGAAAAAGATTAAAAGAATTTAGCAAGTCTAATACTCAAGAATCCTGACATATTTCTTGAAAACATATCGCAAACATTTTTTGATTATAAACTTCTCTAATGAGCCAGATGTAGTGAAAACTCTGGATTATTATTCCAAGCTATGTAATTCGGTTGTCACAACACAGCTGAGATTTTGAATAAGAGGATTAAATGGGAGTGCTAGAGAGATGCCAACTTTGAGTCAGCATGGGAACACTAGAGATGCCACCTTTCTAGATTTACAATAAGTTGCTATAGACTCAGAGTATTTTTTTTTCCATTCCGCACACCTGTACAATCCCCTCCCTCCCCCCCCCCCTCCCTTCTTCCCTTGCTAACTCTTTTCAAAATAACTTTATCCAGAAAGCTACTGCCACCTTTTCATCTTCAAAACTGAAGTATCTACTTCGTCATTTCAACCTTCTGTTTTATGATAGAGCTAATATCTGCGTAATCTCATTTTTTTTCCTTCTTTATTCGTCACCACCTAGTAATCAGTGTTCTTCTCTTCATTCCACCCATCTTAACCTTCGCCTTTAACAGTTCATTAATTTATTTCCGCATTCGTCTTTTCCCCCTTGATTTAAGACACACCTTCCTCTCTGTCTACTTTATCAGCTGAGTGTTGTCAGATTTCTGTTGTTTATTTTTTTCAATTTTACAATAAGTTGCTATGAACTCAGAGCATTCTACTTTGTCAGCTGCACATTGTCAGATATCTGTTTTTTTCCTTTTCTTTTTCTTTTTTTTAAATATATAACATTTTGCTTTAAAGTTGATAATTTTTTTTAATGGTACAGAGGATAGCAAAAACAGTTTCACTATATAGATTGATTAACTTACTGGGCATATCTGCTATCACCGGTGCAGCCAGATTCTGATAAAACCATGAATACAACATCTACAATGAACGAGATCAGAACAATAACAAAATCCAGGATATCCAACCAGTTGCGGAAGAACTGTTTTCTGAAATCATCAAAGTTTGGGTAATGAAAGTACATTAGTTAGGATATTATATTCTCTCCAAAGTTAATGTAAACAGCAAATTAATTGCCGACATTACAGTCGTGATGATGATGATGTGATGACAGTTGTGAAAAGTGATGATGTTTATGACAATCTGAGCTGAGTATAATGAAGTGCACACTTTAAAAGGAAATGAAGATGATTATGGTTGGTCCTCAACATAATGGATGAAACATTTGCATGTTATGATTAGTTACTCATTAGGTCATTCCTGATTCTCAATGTCATTTCTGGACTTGAGCGTGCTTTCACATCATTTTCAAAATATGTTTTCACTTTGAGCACTTACAACAGTGTGATGTAGAACTACTTAAACAAATGGTGCAATTTCTTGTCTATGTTGCAAGACTTTCATTTACTTATTTACTTACCCTTGGTAAAAAATGCGTGCACCTATTTCAACGACAAAGTAACAAATGATTATATGGGAAATAATTTCCAGTGGCTCATCATTTGTGGCACAAGGAAAGACTGCCAGATCCACAGTGACCAGAATGAAGTCAAGTAAAATCAACACAATAGTGAATATGCGGAAGAAGAAGTTTTCCACAATTCTTTGTACAAAAGCTTGGGCAGCCCTGTTGACAAACAGATAGAAAACAAAATTTAACATGCATGTGAGATGAAAGAGTTACAGCTGATGAGAGTGACTAATATTGCTAATTTCAATGATATACATTAATGACATTGTCAAAAGTTAGCAAAATTAGGGTGAGATAATGAGAAAAGATGGAAGATTTTCACAACGCGTTCTATTCTTTCTTGATTTATTTATAATCCTAAGATAATGAAGTGAAGATTTCCGCAGTGCTATTGACTGAGTCTTTTATATCACATGCAAAGAAAATGCTTGCAATTTTGAGAAAAGAGACAGTAGAAGACAATCTGACAATTAAATAAGCAAGGAAAAAGATGGTGAACACAAGAACAAAAAATTCTTGAGAAAAAAAGTGAATGATTTTGTTTGGAATACATATCTCCTGCTTAAAAAATTAATGTCTGGTTATTAAAAACTTACTCAAGTCCAGTCTTTGGTGCAAAAGGATCTCCTGCTGGGTCAGCAATGTATTCTGCACCACTTTTGTTACCATCATCTCCATAGAATGTTCCTCCTCCTTCCATTTCAATCTGAACATCTTTGACATCACTTTCATCACCTCCTCCCACCACCTGAGAGGTGCCATTACTTTCTCCCTCTGTTCCCGATTTACCAGGTCCATTCTGATCAAAGCGTTCATATGCTGCCATGTTGATGCCTGCCACTAATGCATCTAATGTTGGTGTAGATGAATGATGATGCCCTGAGAAACTGTGCCCTTTTCTTTTAAGCCAGGACGCTTTGCCATCAGCTGGAAAAATGATGTGCCAATAAATGAACAATTCAAAGTATTTTTCAGACACTTAGTGACGATGGATATGTAACAACATAATCTTAAAAATATGAACTTACAGAAAACTGAAGGAGTCATCCTTATTTGAAGTTAAAAAAAGAAAATAACAATTGTTGTAATTTTTTTCCCCCTTCATATTTTTCTGCAGCAGAAGAAGTTTTTACATTTAATGTGACAGCACAAGGAAAGTGGACAGATGGCAGAAAAAGCTACAAACTTAAACAATAGCACATTGTGATGTAAATGTACTATGCATGTCTCTATCTGTCTATCTGTTTGCCTTCCTGTCTGTGTCTGTGTGTATGCAGCTATGTGTACATGCATGTACATATGTGTGTATATAGGTGTGTGTCTGTGTGTGTGTTTATAGATGGGCAGGTATTATGAGCGATATGTAGGATACATTATAGCAAATACATCCTTATTTAAAATTTTCTGCATTGTTGACTAGTAATGATGTATTTCCTTACGAATAAATAAAGTTTTCACAGTATATTCATTGAAGAGGAGCTGTAGATGATAAGTCATTGATTTTTAAAAAAAATAATTCACACACACACACACACACACACGCACGCACGCACGCACGCACACGCACGCATGCACACACGCACACACATACACACAAACACACAATCCAGTGTCTATGTTGACACTGAAAACCCAATTGAAATACTTCTATTTGAATCTTCTCACTATGTCACATTCGAGACAAAGCTGAAGTTTTGAACCTCAAGATTAGAGTGTAAATGAGAGAGAAACAGTTTCCAAATCATTCAAAAATTTAACTATGAAGATAAGGTTTTAAGAAGAATTCGTGTTTATGTGTTTTTTACAAACTCTTGATACACTGTCATTTAGCTAGATTCTTTACACGAATCTGCTGATTAAATTTCTCTACTTCAACTGTATGTTCACCTCAAAATGATTTAACAAAAAAGAAAAAAAAAATTAAAGAAGATGATATAAATCATCTTCGACAATGTCAATGCCAGCGTTTCTATAAAAACAGTTTCAATGTGGAATTTTTAAAAACCTTTATCTAATTATGAAGACAGTTAAAATAACAGTCTAGACCAACGTCTCCGGTGGCTAAAACCTAAGGCTCAACTGCTTTCCCTTCCACCCTCAAGCCACTCAAGGGAAATTGCTGCTCTAAAAAGGGGGCGGTTCCCGCACAACATGCATCCAACGCAAAATATCTCTTCCGTAAAACCTCTGACCAACAATGATCTAGACAAAAACAAGTAGTATCTCATAAGTTTGAATATTTCTTGCTACCAACCTGTTCAAAGAAAATTACCGCAAATCTGTTAGATCCAAAAACACCAACGTCTCAAATTTTCTTCACCACTCCTCTCAAGCAACTTCCAAAACCTATGCATGTTGACCCCATCATGACCCAAATTGACCTCAAATAGGTCAAGTTTACATTGTGACGATGGCAGCCATTGGTCCATCGATTTTGCACAAAAGAGCTTCTGAAATCGTTAGACTAAAAAAGTGGAGTACACGCATATAAAAATGACGTAACGCTGGCAAAAAGAGATGGAAAAAGAACACCATCTATTGACAATGAGCAAAAGTCTCTCTAAACTAATTATTTGTAAGAATACGAAAAAGATAAGACCTGTGTTTTTCCACAAAATAGTTAATTATATCTCTTTAGTTTGTAATACTTTATAGGAATTCACGTAAGGAGATTGAATATGAACTAGGAAAGGCAAAGAGAGAGAAAGAGATCAAATTAATAAAAACGGCTAAATTTATACAGAATCTAGACCTACAACTCTAAAAACAAAGAATGCTGAGTTAACTGCTTAACCCAATCATAACGCTTCAAAGATAGAAAAGATCTAATACGTTTTTGTCACTCTGCTATCCCCATCTTCCATCAACATAATAATATAATGTTCAATTGAGTATAATGTTCAACTGAAATAACTGCCAGGCCACAACAATTATATAATGTATTGTGAATGTGGACCAGCATTAAGGATTTTTAACTCTTGATCTTAAAAACTGCAACTATTAATGTATCTACATCCGTTTCACGTATAGCCAATCACAATAGGTTTTAGAAACGGAAGCCAGTCAAGCAATTCAAAATGGCTGATAGCGAACCGTAAGTGTAAACATTTCAACTCTTCGCCGGCTTTTAGTATTTTTCGTACATTTGTGAATTGTGCTTTTGTCGTAGTATGTTGTTATATACGTTTATATTTTCTCATTTATGTGAGTTGAACCTGTCTTTATTGTTAAATATCTTCGACAATGCGATGTTTAACTCTTTGCATTACAACAAACGAGGTCTGTACGTAGTCCTGAGTCTTGAGTCTGTCTCGACATTACAATGACTCATACTATACTCAGCATGTGAAATGTTAGAGAGAACAGTGCGAAGCAGAACACAAGGAGAGGCCAGTTCTTGAAGTGGATCTTGTAGGATGCGTGAAAAATATAGAGCTAAATCTAGATCTAGCTAAGTTAAGACTAAGAACAGACATAAAAAATCTTGGTAAAACAACAGTGATTCTAAAGACCAGCAACTAGATCTAGATCTAGATCTAGATCTCTAGATCTAGAATCTAGACCTCTAGTCTAGTATATAGATTCTAGATCTCTATCTAGATTTAGATCTAGATCTGGACTAGACTCTAGTTCTAAACAAAAGACAGCAGTGTCAAGGAAGGTAGGACCAATGCTAAAAATAAGACCCACCAAATATGTTTCACAAAATGCATGCAGTCATTAATTGCAGTCATAAGTGCAGTCTTGTCACATATCTAAGAAAGGGAGATAAAAATCCCAAAAGTGAGGCCCAACGGTCTTATTATTCTTCGTGTCTTTGAGTAAGCTATTGACCTAGGCCTAATAATTTACATTATAACTGTATAAATTTTATTTGTTAGTGCGATATGAAACCTGATAAATATCTACTAAAAAATGGGACTTCACAAATGAACTTAAAAGTTAAAACATTTCACCATTCACTGGCACCTTTTTTTTTCACATTGCTGTCAATGTCATTACATTAAGAATTTTTTTTGGACGCAGTGGCTCAATGGGTACGGCGTCTGCTCATGGAGAAAACAGTGCCGGGATCGAAACGCAGGTTCTGCATCAGGGGATGACAGGACATGAAGATCGAAAACCCGCATTTTTTTCACTGACTCA
>JBCAUA010327418.1:0-19082 GCA_038406235.1 Peronia verruculata | reverse complement strand
CAAAAAGACATTGTTAAAGCTTACACATCGAACAAACATGCAGATTGTACATGTGACAGAAAAAAAAAAAAACATGTGTTAGTAGTTACATAGTATTGGTAACTGAATGAAATGATACTGACATCCCAGCGGTCCAGGCTCAACTTTGAAGTGTTGAGAGAGAGTTTACGCTAAATCTTGCAGGCTTCACGTGAGAAGCGTCGTTTGTTTCTTTGCGTGAGTTGTCAAATGATGGTGTTACTCATCTCTCTTGATTACATATAAGAAATCATTGCATTGTGATTTCTTCTTCATCTTCCACTGCTTTCCTAATGGTAGTCAACGCTTCGATTGGGGGGTCACTGTGGCCGTGTGGTTAGGCGTCGGCTCCTCAACGAAAAACTTACGTCACGAGTTCGAAATTGGAATCCTACCGGAAACGAGTCGAAAATTGTACCCTGCATTATTTTCGGTTACTTCTCAGAAGGGGCGAATATATTCCGGAGGTCATATGTATGTGTCATGTGTAGGTGTCGCAGGTTAAACGCGACAAAGAATTCGATGAAAAATAGACTGATACATCGCTGTCCGGGTAAAATTTCCAAGTTCTAAATTTCTACCCTTAAACACTTTCTTCACTAAAACTCAGCACTCACTTAAAGCCGAGATAATCCTATCTTTTCAGGATTGAAAGGCTACATATACGTAT
Organism: Peronia verruculata; assembly: GCA_038406235.1. Taxonomy (NCBI): domain Eukaryota; kingdom Metazoa; phylum Mollusca; class Gastropoda; order Systellommatophora; family Onchidiidae; genus Peronia; species Peronia verruculata. The sequence continues at coordinate 18,394 of JBCAUA010327418.1, read as the reverse complement.
ATAATAATAAAACGTCTCATATGTGTAACATCAGAAGTTTTCACGTGATCAAAAACAGTGGAATTTTTTTTTACATTTTGAATGGCGTTGCATCGTGTACAATTAACACAGCAGACTATGTGCAGGTTATCATTATAACAACAAGAAGCAAAAGAAAGAAAGATGGAGCAAACTGTCTCTGTATTTCATTTGAAAAGCCCGGATTGTTTGCTTGTCTGTGTTGGGGTTCAACGACACATCAACACAATTACAGCTGTGTCAAGTACGGTAAGATACATTTAAACGTCAAGAAGAAGAGAGGAAAGAAAGCGGGACAGAAGACAGGAGCAATGAGAAAGAGAAGAGATGTCTCTCCTGGAATGTCGAGAATGGCACACCATGGGAGGCACCCCATACGGCCTGCAGGTGGGAGCAGAGAACCTACTTATAAACCCCGGGCCCTCGCCGTCGAGAAAAGCCCGGATATGCTACGCCATTGTTTCTAATCCGACATCAGTTCCTGCATGGCCAAGCAGTGACTATTGTGCACTCTATTGGGATAACAATAACCAGTAAGCGAGCAAAATGAAAAATTGGGTGAATTTACATTTCCTTACTTTGAGCCCTTTTCTACAGTCCAATTTCTGCTATCACATGGCCAGATTTCTAGCTCGATTCTATATGGAGATAAAAAGAAAAAGAAATCCGCCAACAGACCATGCATCAACTAAGTCAAATAATCTGAAAAAGTTGTGAACTTTCCTAAATGCTGTAAAGACGCTGGTGTGTATAACAATGTAAATGAGGAGAGGAACGGTGAATGCAAAACAAGTTTGATAATTTCGATGGTGCAAAATGACACTGATTTTTTTTTTTTTTTTCAGTTCCTGCAATAATAAAGTTTATGGTTCATATTGTAATTATCTCCATATGATGGAGAACTGAAACCATGGGTTAGAGAAAGATGACTCGGTGAAGAGGAATCACCCGCAGTTGCTATCAGCCAAAGTCAAGAGGTCCTAGCTCTAGACAACCCTCTACCTGTTAACAGCAGTAAATCCTCTCAAAACGTGACACAAATCTACCGTACAAGACAGCAGGTCTTTCTTTACAGTTTACTTTCTTTTTAGCCCTGACTACTTATGCGAAATACTTTTGTTTTTCTAGTTCATTGAGCTCATTAATGCTTATCGGGTATGTTACACTTGCAATGATGGCAAGACAACGAATAAATGGTGGGCGTGGTACATGGAAAATGATAGGATAAGTGCCTTCATAGAGCAGGGACATCCAAGTTTCCTGAAGTATGGACTTGATTCACGTCACAGCTCATACAAACAAACTCTCGCTGATCTCTACTGTGCCTGCTACACATTGGATCTAAGCTAGATCATATCAATTATATAGTATCGGGTCGCACATGCGTATATGGGTTCTATAGCAGTTTACTTATTTCTGTCTCCGTCTACTCAAATACAACTATCGCATCACTTTATTCTTTACATATTGCATTTTGCTCACAATATTTTAAAAAGCAAGATTTAAAAACAAACCTCAGTTATCTCGAAAGAAAGCTTCAGAAAAGGGGCCCTTTGTCACGGTGGGTTAGCTCAGGATCCACCTGTGATAAATATAAAATGAAGTTATCAGTAGTACTGGTGTCAACACATAGCTGATACACATAGTCAACTTCTGAGAGGCAATAAGTCAGCTGAATGCCCAGCCTTACGCGACCTGGACACTGTCTCTGTGGTCACGTTCATACTGAGATAACTGTTGCCCTTTCAGGTCACCCATTGAACAGGGGTTAGTAGGTAATTATCAATAATCCAGGAAATCCTTCGGCCTGTCAGGATTACAGACCAGTATACAACTGTCACTAGACGGGAACAAAGAAATTATAGTACATCTACCTATAAATCACGACTTACCGGACCAGGCAGAGCAATTACATTGAATGGAATCAAATACAATTTATCAAACTCACTTAGGGATCATATCCTATAAGTTCTGGGAAAGCAAAGTGATTTCTGAAACAGTTCTGTACAGATTTCAATTTACAGTTTCATAATTAGAAAATGATTTATCATAAGAAGGTCTCTGGAAAATGCCGGACCACATATAAATCTCCTGGATTTTGTACCATCACTTGCACCATTGGTTATGTCCGATATGACAACCCTTACGAATATCCCAAATCGAAAGCTCAAGTGAAATATCACGGCCAAAATTTGTACAAAACTGCGTCGCCAACCATCGGCCTGTGATCAAACCACTGCTGACTGTCCTTTGTTACATTAGTTTACTCTAGTATTTCTATTGGCGCTCGCCGCTGTAAAATGTCTGATATCTGGCGGTTGAATGTACAGAAACTGGAACGGCGAAAAGCAAATGGATCTGGCTGGGACTTCATGTAAATCATATGAAAAGACGAAGGTAAAATCTAGCCGTCTCATGCTGTTAGCAACCATGAATCGATGAGAAACGGTCACGTTAAAGAACACTCAGTAAAATAATTAATATGTAATTCGTTCAATAATAAGGTCACAACGAAAACTACAATCTGTTTAGTAATAAATTCATGGTCAAATCTGCAGTCTGTTTGATAAACCCACGGAAAAAAATCTTCATTTTGTTCCATTTCGTTAACTCTATGATTGTTTCACGAATCTTGACAAATAATTTCAGTCACTTTAACTCTGTGACAGCCGACATAGATCACAGATTTCACCACGCGGTTAGTGGGATCATTGGCAGTGAAGAGATTAATGTGAAAACCTAGCTGATTCGTAACTCTTTTGGCTGTACAACTCTACCCCAGAGACGGATATACTCCTTTGCTCCCACCTGCAGGCAGTGAAAGCCCGCTATCGGTGGAATGTCGCCCATGAAATATCATCCTCGACGCTCTTTCTCTCTTTCCTTGCTCCTATCTGCTGTCCTGCTCTCTTTTCTCTCTTCTTCCTGATTGCAAATGTATCTTACCGTTTTTTGGCACAATATAGCCGTGATCGTGCTTATGTCCCGTTAAAACCCAACATAAACGAACACTCCTGTTCATATTGAATTCACTCCTCCCAATACATGCTGGACATTGTGCTGTTTTTAGACAGTTTAAATATCACAAAGGATAGACTCGGCAAGCCGTGTAACAGCTACATTCCACTAAATGCTAAAAGGCAATAGCACAGTACCTTATTACATGGGATCAAGATATTGTCAAAGAGCCGAATAAGTTTAAACTCCTCTGAAAAATTTGTAAAACAACATTATAGTAATAACAAAACGTTGAAGATATTAAATAAAAATCATATAGTTGTTGTCACTTCAAGACGTTTATGATCAAGCCATGAAAATATCCAACTCAACAGAGAATGCGCTGAACCTGAAAGTTGGAATCTCTAGGTGACTGTAACGGCCAAATACATAAAGTCCCGACCAAGTTCTCTATATTAATTAATGTTCTAATATTTGGTTTTTAAAGTTACAAATCACATGAAGTTAAACATTGGGCCCAAATGACACCTGGAGCTTACAGTTAACAACAAACTGACAGAATTGGTTGTTGACCTACCGATCCTACGGAATCACGTGCATATTTTAAATATTTGTCTAACCTACATTGCCTAAGGCTGTAACCGCAACACGGCAACAGCATGTATTTATAGAGAATTGTTATAAATTACTTTTGGAGTTATGCTGATATTTAAGGTGTAATATCTTTTTGCAAAAGTTTAATTACTGTATTCATGGTTTTCCCATTCTGTGAAAACGATTTTTGTTCTACTTTATGGCTGACCCCCTTGCAAGTTGCCATCACATAAAATCCCTAACTTAACGTTAATGTACTCGTAGTTTGAAGTATTCCTATTACGGTTTAAAGCAAACAGTTCCACGTCAAAATTCTTACGTAGTGAAGTTAACATCATTTATACACACACACACACAGAGAGAGAGAGAGAGAGAGAGAGAGAGGCAACTTACGTTTGGGATCGAGTATCCGCTTCTTTGAAGCAGCAAAAATATGTGGGAGAAATAAAACGAGAATATATAAGAAGGTCTTAGCTACCCAAAGCCCTTCACCCAACTTTGTCTTCTGTAGCAATCCCTCCGCCGCATTGTGGGGAATGCGCTAGCTGTAAAGCCACACCAGTTGTTGACAACCCCAGATTGACCGCTCAGTCCTGGCGACTTGAATGACTCTCCACAGGTGATATACGGCCCCACAGAGGCCGCCGACCTCTGACTGGACATTGTTCTTCTAGAAACAGCCAATGCGCTATCTGAGTGAGGGACTCGGCTCTTCGTAAATCAGCCATTCCAGACAAAAAGAGAATGTATTACTATTTCTAGTGCAGAGTCATGTGGACAAAATAGAAACGATTGGGATAAAGAATATGAAATATTCACGAACAGGAAATGTGTGAAACGTTTGCTATCCGAAATGCCTTCAAAAAGCGGAACCTGAGTTCGACATACGGAATAGGCATCTATGGTTGCATGAAAATAAGAGACATTGATTAATTTGAGAGGTTTGAGGTCGTGGATTCTGCTCTTTTCAGTTATATCATATTTTGACACAGACTACACATCAGATGTTAAGACAGTTCAGTTGCCGTTTGATATGTCGGAATCTAAAAGTTGTGAAAATAAGTACAAAGGGGCTCTACAAGGGTTTCTAAAGAAAAGCATACAGGTTTGATTGTCAGCGAAGGGGCAAATAATTGACTTGGCTAAATTCGGCAGCTAAACAACAAAGAGCACGACAGGATTCCCCTTTCTATGAACAAGAGATGTCTTTATTCTCTCCTACCCATTGTGACAAATATGACTGCAGGATCGAGTCAAGCTCAACACGACTGGAACTAAATGAAATTCTGAGTAATTCATAATTACAGAGAAATGACTGCAAATGGTATACCTCCTCGGGAGACTGATATTCTGACGATATACCTGGTCATATAGCCAACATGGCTTCAGAGTTATACCTTCATATATATATATATATTGTTAGTTTGGTCCAGATGTTGGGAGAAATATAGCGCCCGGCAAATATCCTTTGCAGCTGTTCATATAGTCCAAATTAACATTATGTATGTATAACCATCTTTAGACAGAAAAATACCTCAAGAAGAACGAACATTTTAGACCATGGCCATTATCCAGGAGGCGCCAACGTCTTTGTTAGGCTGAGAACCTCTTATAGAAAGTGCCTGTAGCAAGAATGCCTATGATGACAACAGAGGAGAAAAGACACAAACAAACAAAAACACTGACTTTATCTCTTTACGCCACGTTATACCGACATAAATTTATGCGATTATAACTGTCACATGGCACCTGTTTACCAGGGGTATACGCTCAAGTGACCAAAGAGGCAATGTCATCAGGAAAAGCTGTGCTACTAAAGATAGTCTCTGCATAGTTTGGTCAAATATTTGTGGTCCTCTGGCGTTATTTCCATTTGTACTACATGTTTCTCTATAAGTCATGCTCATAGACCATGTTTCCCAGCAATAAACAAACAAAATTGTTAAAACTTGACACGAGAATGCTTGGACACAACCACTTTTAATATCAACCCTGAGAACATATTTCGGAAGGCAAACTAACTGATTTTCGCATTTTTATTATTTCTATTCGATCATCAGACCATTTCCTGCTCTCCTGTCCTTTTCTTCTTGTTCTATTTCAAAGTACCATCCATTGATAACTACATCTTGTCGAGGACTCTTGAACAAGCAACATTTGACGCCACTTAGTCATGTGTGGGTTTTTATTATTATTATCTTATCTGGAGCAACCTCAAGCAGGTCCCTATAATGTTTTTTAGTGGGATCTTTCTATATCCGAATATCATACGCGGAAAAATAGCTGTTATCGTTTCCAGCTTGTGGTCGTGGGCCCAAATCCCGTAGTTACGTATTCAACAGACAGATGGATGCAACAGCAAGCGACGTGTAGACTCTTCTAACAGAAACGGTTGTACTATATTAATGAGGTTGAAAGACGTAATCTGACTGTGGCGTACCATATATTACACATGAACAGCTGTTATGTGATAGTGGCCCTAACACAAGGATGGATCTCATTTTAAAACTAATGTCTTTCACATTAATTAAGATATCTTGTTATATACATCTACAATAGGATCACATACTCAAACTCTCTATAACTTAAAGTACTTCTCCATGCGTTTTCATGGAAATGTGCTACAGTCTTTTCTGTTGTTTTTTTCTTTCGTTCTGTCTGTCCTTCTTTCTCTGTCTGTTGGTACTCATTCAAATCACTGCATATGTCAGCAAAATAAATTTCTCTCACTGAATCATTTATTCACCCACTCACTCACTCACCCACTCACTCACTCACTCACTCACTCACTCACTCACTCACTCACTCACCTCACCCACTCATTCATTCACTCACCCACATATTCGCTCCCTCACTCTCTCATTCAGTCTTTCGCTCATTGAACTGCCCTAATTCTGGAATGAATTTCTGGTCAGACATTGGCCTATTGCTGCCAGTTACAAAGAAAAAAAAAAGTCTTCAAATAGATCTAGTCCATACTTCACTATTCTGTCGGTTGTGAAGACTATATGGAACATTTGACATTAAACCCTTTTATATACAACGCAGGTAAGCAATGACATTCAAAGTTTGAAGTTTATAGTATAGGAGACCTCCAAAGCATATTTGCCTTTGTCCGAGAAAAATCGGGATTGCCCAAGAAGCCAGGTTCAGTCACTGATAGAAAAGTATGTTCGTTGTCATTCCCTCCCCCCCCTCCCCCCTCCCCTTTTCCCCTTCCGTAGGATTCGAACTCTTGACATTTTCGCCCAGGAGCAGAGGCGAAACTCCTTCGTCATGGGTCCCCTCCATATTATGATGGAAACAGTTTGTACAACGAATACGTATAATATGCAGGACATCATCAGTCTGCCGTTCTTGCTCTCAACACAGAATACAGAAATTGAAATCCTGCCCATTACAAACAGAAAGATATTATGAATAAATTATTTTAGATTTAGCAGTTCGAGTGTAGCCCACGATTGTGATGTTCACAAACAACTCTATGATCAGAAATAAAGAGAGAAAATCGACTAAAATTGGGCGTGAACACCATTAAGTCCACAGCTCAGACTCGAAATCTGGAGGAAAGGAAAAGAGCTATTCAAACGCTGCGGATGCCGAACAAAAGACACCAATTACTGTCGTTCCCTGAGACCGCCAAATCCCAAAGTATTTTAGCGAATTCTTCAAGTTTTTGGCAACTATTTGAAAAGAGAATTTGACAAGATTTAACTGAAGCAATTAGGGCCAAAAAGCAATCATTGGACCTCACAAATGAAAGAGTCAAATCAGTATGAGGACCTAAAAATTTTTTGCACTAAAGGACGAGAGTTTTCGGCCGGAGAAATAGAAAATTGTTACCATGTAGCAACATCATTTGGCAGAATCTTCAAATGCTAAACACACACACACACACACACAAACACACAAACACACACACACACATACACACACACACACACACACAAAATAATCCACAGGCAATTTGAAGGTGGTTTAGGCACAGAAACAAAGGAAATAACACCGAAAAAATATTGTTAAACAAAATTTGAAACAGAGACAACGTTCAGTATACTTAGCTGTAATTTATAATTATTTCCCTGTTCCTTTTACTCACAACTCTGTATATTTGGCCAGCAGTGCCTTAAATTCTATGCTAGAAACAGTTGGTGGTTTCTTAGCCTTCTGGACCATACTCGTGACCTTCCTATTAATGTTGTTTCCTTTGACTGGCTATCTAGGACTGAAACAGCAATCTATTATTTTACTTAAGCAGAATAGAGATTTCTTGGCGCTTATCAACAGTTACTATAGGTGCGCAAGTTCAACAATGTTCAGTTTACTGAACAAAACAAACCGTGGTAATGTAGACTGTATTACTTATAATTACTAGTCACACATCTATTAGAGAGATGATGATTTCCAACCGATTAACAGTCGGGCTAGATCAGTAGTTCTCAACTGGCGATTTATAAACCACTGGTGGTCCATGGTGACTTTAGGACGTCCTCTATATCTGGTAACATACTGCAAATGATTACGTTTTTACAACGGTGGACGTGTTTTCGACAACTAAAAGCCACCTTCGAGATGTTTTGCAAGACCAGTAATCAATGAAAAAAAAAATGCACGGGTTCTTGCGAATCGTTCTTTTTTTCTAACACCAAAACCGGGAAATGCCACAAGATACTTTTAGATATCAAGCTATTCGGAAAGGAAAGCTCTATCAAGGGATGTTTTGGAAAACTCTAGCGACCCCCAAAAAGTTTGTACTCACTTGTTGGCTTGACCCTCAGAGGGTGGGTATGAAAATTATGATGAAAACTCTTCTCTAAGAATGACAGACTCATAGCCAATTGAGCTTAGATAATAACAGTGAGTAGTGTTAATAATTACGTAGGAAAAAGACTGACGTACTTTTGGCCGAAACCCATGACTTTCTTCTCAGACCGGAAGAGAGGCAAAATCTTGTAAACAATGGCGCTTGGCCTTCATTGTGATTGTGTTGATGTACTTGATCGAGGATAATTTTCAGTATTTCACGAAAGTATTGTATTCCATCTGAGCATGGAGTTCAGAGCTACAAGATTATTTACGGGCGACAGATAATGGTTCTAAGCAGCAGGTCATTTTTGACTTGTGTCAAAATGCTGAGAATTTGTGCATAGAGTTGGACCCAGATAGTATTTTGGACTGTAAGACTGACACCCTAAATTCCAAACTGATAGTACCAGCTAATGGCAAAAGTATATTTATAAGTAGCCCATATCTACCTACCCTGATGTATTGAATGACTTCATCTTAATTCTAATGTTAAGGCATTTGACATCTTATCTTACCTTACCTAGTCAAGAGAATGCGAATGCCTCATGTTGTCTCACTTCCTGGTTGTAAGCTTACTTCCGGCGGGAAACCCGGTCGGGTAAGTTCCGAAATCTTGTGTTCTACTGTTCTCACTGACCAAATTTGGAATATCTTATGTGACTATGCGAGACATGTCCTGACGTATGACGTACGTTGACAGCGCACAGAAGAAACAAACCGAAATGCTGGTTGTGTATACTTATTTGCCCTTATTCAGGAATGAAAAAAAAATCACTTTTGTTGTTGTTGTTGTTGTTGTTGTTGTTGTTTGTTTGTTTGTTTGTTTATTGGGTTGGTGGTCCGTGGCCTGAAACGATTTGAGGAACCAATGGACCAAACATTTCTCAGAGTTCATAAACTACAAGCAAGAAAAACAATAACTGAAGAGTGTTTTGAATTCATTAATATTGTGCCAGAGCATGGGGATTTTCCTTATACCTGCACATCAGGCAAGTAGGCAAAAAAAACAAAAGTTCTAATATTCTACACTAAAGCCAAGGTGATTTCCAATTAGTAACGGGTCGGATTGGACATTATCCAAAGCTTATCAACAATAAGAGTAGATCTATACAACCAACAATGTTTCATGTACTGATCTAGAGCGATAGTGAATATTATACTTATTTTTAACGCTACGCCTTTCCACCTCCTTGTGGAGATTATCTCGACATTATACTCTTAAACCGGGTATCTAGGACTAACCAAAGGTCTAATACTCTATACGAAACAATTTCAATTTCCAGCTAAAAACGAGTCTGGTTTTGGTTTGAGAATTTCTAGCGCTTATCAGCTATAGGCCTATACGACCAACAGGTAAGTCACGATTAGTATACTGATAACCATGTTGTTTTTTCGTATACTCATCGGTCATAACCCTCTAAGGCTAGCCAAAGATTCGATGTCCTATCCTAGAGCTCGCTCACTCACTCACTCACTCACTCACTCACTCACTCACTCACGCACTCACTCACTCATTCACGCACTCGCTCACCTCATTCAGTCACTCACTCATTCATTTACATATTCAGTCTAATCAGTAAGGACAAAAGTTTATAAACACCGTTTGAATTCTATACCACATAGTAATACAGAGCTGAGTTCTGGTAAATATTCCTGCTACTCAGTCACTGGGAATGATCAACATCGTCCATATGTATATCCTAAAATGATTCTAATCCCTGCTCTTCGCATCAGAATGATTTGCAACTTGTATTCAGTGAAAAGACAGCTCTGATTCTCTAATACGCCTAACAGTCATGCAAAGCGTTATGAAACTCTTTCCCTACTCACACAGAAAATTTATGGCTCGGTTACTTTTCGATAACTCACGAGGTAAACATCCGTCGCCTCCACTTTGATCGTTGCTATTACGACTAGTCGTGTTGTTTTGTGTAATCAAAGCCACGAGGAAATCGATATCATGTGCGATGATGTATGTAATGCTCTCTTGCCCTCCTCCTCCCCCCTCCCCTTTCCCCGTCCTTTAAGTTCTATTCTCGTAACAAACAAACGTCAGATATGTTTATATACTCACTCACTCACTCACTCACTCACTCACTCACTCACTCACTCATTCACTCACTCACTCATGGATTCATGTATTCATTCATTCACTCACTCATTCACTCACTTACGCCCTCATTCATTCACTCAGTCATTAAATTACTCATTACACTCTCGCACACTCATCTATTGACTCACTCACTATGTCGCTCTCTCGTTTAATCATACATTTTCTCATTCACTCATTCACTCACTCATTCTCTCATTCACTCACCCATTCTTCTCATTTTAATTCATTCATAAAACTGTGGATGAATATCGTTACTAATATACAATCAATCTAACAGGCCTGCTATGCCCCGAACTATGCACAGGCTCGAAAACCACTTCATCAAAATTTATTACAATCTCTTTAAACTTGGCGCACAGAACTGTACAAAATTCCAACTCAGTGAACACGCTAAAGGCTGTGTGGTTGGAGCATTTTTCTAAAAACACAACAACAGGCAAATGTGCTTTGTAAACTAAGAGAGAAAGAAATCCGAAATACAAAATATGTTGAGTAACTGAGGAACCAGTTCGAGTACTTTCATCGACGAGACCACTTGTCAACCAGTTCTGTACGATTCAGGTCAATTCGGGTGAGAAAATTACTACTATTTTTGAAACGAACTCATCGGAGGTTTCTGCTAGTCTCACAGAAACTCTGATGAATGTCTTCAGTTCAGAGAAGAAAATTGGCTATATCAGCGATGTATCTTTTCCAATTCTCCTTTCCCTTCATTCCTGACTTCCTTCAAGTGTACAAATCCCAGCAGTAATAATCTTACTCTATTGGGAAAAATAAAAATCAATACAATCCTGCTTCACAAGCTGCACTCGTGCCGCTTTCATTTAATGAAATCTATCCTTGAATTGTGCAAAGTTTTTGGCTAGCGTCAAACTCATGTCATAGAATTCATCAGCTATTTTCGCCCTGCAACTGTCGGCTTCTCCTCTCTCTCTCTCTCTCTCTCTCTCTCTCTCTCTCTCTCTCTCTCTCTTCTTACACCTTACAACCGTTTTTCTTTTTGCCTTTGACCTTAGAATATTTTACAGTATGCATGCGTGAGTGGCATTTGTCTGACTCAGAGTATGTCCTTGGAACTTGCTAATGTGTCTGGTTGCCAAGGAAACGGCCACTGTTTTGGATTATGCTCTGTTCTTCATCTATTCTGTTACTACCAAACCAAACTGTTCCCAACTGCTAGTCATTTTTTTAACATCTAATATCTAAGAGTGACACCAGCAAATTGAAGTTCCGTCGATACTTTTTTCCCCTGTTTTTCTTTGTTTGTTTGTTTGTTTGTTTGTTTTAATGAATCTTTGAAAATGCCATATATTAAATATGTACATTTTTTTTTATTCATTGTTTTTCCTCAAAAAGTAAAAGAAATACTATAGACAGAGAAAAAGATAAAGAAAAGAAATCTATTGACCATAGAACACATTGAAAACAATTCTATGTGAACAAAACTACAATTGGCAGAATGTACACCGAAGTAACCATAGGTCGTGAAATATAAAGCTTTCTCTTTCTAAAACCTCCTGGAGGGTTCGCTTTTGAGCCTTAAATGTCGCTTTAGGGCCTGCATTTGCTATCTGACAAGCTAATGTATTCTTGTAGATACAATTTCTTTTGTTGTTGTTGTTTTTTTTTTTTTTTCACTTCACTGGAATTGATTTCTTTTTACAATAGAAATTCTCACAAGACCCGTGTTAAATTTAGGAATTGTCGTTATCAATAAAGGCAGAATAAAAGATTTGGCAATACCACCATTTCCCTCAATTTGGTGGAAAATTTTGCTGAGGTTTAACTACCCCACGTCTATAAAAAAATAAAAAAAAAAGTGTAATAAGAATAAGTCGAAGGAACATTTGGGAACTATTATCTGGTAGAAATATGATTGTTCTTTCAATAATTTTTTTAAAAAAGGCGAAAATAGACAGGTTCACCCCATACTGGCCAAGCCAGGAGCCCCTCACCGCCTGCGAGTTGGTCAAGCTTAGGGTTTTTACAAAGTAAGTCAATTATCATAATATTATGTCTATAATATGTAAGATGTAATGTTATTTCATAAACAAAACAAGAGAATCCTTTTGTTGATTTAGAAAGATGGCTGAAAGAAGGAAGTGACATTTTAGACAAAATTAAAAACTTCTTAGTTTCAGTTGGCTATCGGCTGTTTCAGTAGTAAATTTCATCTGAAAGTGCGAGTTTATCAGTTTTATATCATGAAATATTGAGGACCCAATCTTGTCCTCTCTCTCGTTCTTTGACAAGTCTATGAATCATATACTTTTATTCAATCTTTTGTATTGTTCTAACTTGGCTTTTTGTAAGGCTTATTTGTATTGGATCGGTGTGCATATTTTGTCACTGTTTACATAGGAACATTTCAAATACGATAGTTCACAAACGGTAGGCACATACATAGAAAAAGTACAGATATTTTTGAGAGAGAAATAAAAGGTCAAATCATGTTTTTAAGAATTTGCATAGTGAAATCACTTTGTTTGTCTGGAGATCCCTTTTTTTTTTTCAGTCAGTGCAGATATACCATTACGTCGATCGGCTATAGTTTCTGTTAACTTGGAGAAGTGCATCAGCATGATTACTGCTACATGGAGTCCACTTGATCGTAGACAGCTCTCTTAAAAACTGGGCAAATTTCAAGTGTGTAACTAATGATGCATGTATACGGCAATCGGTTTTAAGTGTGGAAGTAACAATATATAGCAATCGGGTCACATGACTAAAAACTGAGACGAATTTGTCTAATTTTTGAGAAACGAAATTGCATTTCTTCATTTTCAGTTTGTGAAAGCAGATGATGTGTTAAGTTTAAGGTGAGAACAGTAATGACAAGATTTCTAAAGCCATTCAATTTAAAAGATCAGTATCATAGTAGCCTGAGAGTGTGACGTCGTCTGAGCAAATATTAGTCTTGCTTATCCGTTCTCCTTATGAAATGGCCTTTTTATTTTAATTTTATTATCCACCATGAGATCAGTGTGTATAAGAAATAAATACTGACCTATTTCCATAGAGATGACCTTGAAAAGAATATGTATCCTGCTTTTGAAATACCTCTGCTCTGGTTCGCAAAGAGCTGTTAATTTACCGAAAGTGAGAAATTCCGTACTCGTGCCACTTGAATTATTCATAATTTCTAAGAAAGACAGTTTTTCTCTGAGAAGGTAGAGTTTCAGAAGGATGAACTTCCTGTTTAACATTGTTTTCATGACAATATTATTTGTTTCTGGTCCCGCCCCCCCCCCTTTCCCTTCAAAAAAAGAAAGAAAAGAAAAGAGAAAAACATACATCATCTTCCATTCAATTAGATCATATCATCTATCACTAATCTAAGTAAATAAAACTTCTGTTTCATCTTGTAAATTCTCTTTTTATAATTTCAGCCGATGGATGATAGCCCTCTCAACAGATAAAAATTCAGAATATCAACTTGCGGAAACCAGATGAAACTCTGGAAAACTGACATGAGCTCTGAACATGAGCACCTGGAAGAAAATCATAACACCGGCCAACCTCTATTACCTCAGCAGAACACCCGTGTATATGGCTGATATTTTAAGCAGAAAGAAATAGATATGATTATTTTTTTTTTATTTGAGAACATTTTCTGCAGCACGGATTAGTCGACATTGTAATGCAGGAAGAAGGAGTCACTTCTGCAGAAATACCTCAATCTGGTATGTCTAAGTCCACTGTTTGTATCATATTCATTTTTATCTGATCAGACGTTAGATTAGCCAAAGCAACACCGATACTGAAAATGATATTGAATATCCTTGAGACAGACTGATGAATTGTCTCACAATAATAATCAGAGTCATATTTTTCAGTAAGGAAAAGACATGATAATGTAGCAATTCAAAATGAAATATGAAACATGACCCTCTCCTTCGGAAATGTAAACCAAAATACAAACGAGAAACAAACTTGGATAGAAAAACAAAGGGATTCACTGGCAAACATGAGCATCCTCTTAAATCTTGATGCTCTGGAACACAAATGCCGAACAGACTGACCACTCAAGGCCTGCCTTAACAATGGGAAAGAGTCTCAGACTGTCATTGCACTGGTGTCTCTGAACACAGTGGAAGTTGCAGGAATGGTGGCTGCCACCTGCAAGATATCCTAGCAATATTGTTTTGTCAGGGGGAACAGCGATGATAGTTACTGTTATTTTCATCCTTTCTGTGTAATTCCTTTAGGTCCATTGTTTTGTGGTTCAACAGCAGCTTCTTCACTCTACTGATCTTTGTAAATTCAACACTGGAAGAGAGTTGAGGCCTAACGTGCTCACTGAATGCAATGACTGAGTATAATTATGTTTAACAGTCGTCTGTCAGAAATGTGACTAGTGCAAATGCGTTTAATCACCGTTCTCCAATCAGATAGTATGAAAGTATGAAGTGATCATGTCATCGCGTGAAATAGCTTTATATGTGGCTGATTCGGGCAGTATCGTCTAGAACTTACATTGTCTCATTAAGAGTATTTTAAGTGCTAATAACAGTTAATACAGAAGCAAAGGTATTAACAAATTTGGGAGGGTATTAAATGTTAGAGGACCGTTGATCTATGTGACCATACGTCTGTCGTCTCGAATCTCTATATCTAGTCTATCACCACAAAGTAAGATCGCAAACCAAGTGATTCAACAGACGCCCAGTGACCGAGGAGCACATAGGCGTCCAAAATGAATTAAACAAAAATTGACAGAGATCTCTAGTTTACCGATAAAAGACTTGGTGAAGTAGAGACGTTGGTTGTTAATGGAACTTTCCAATGACTGCGTTGTACTTCGCATGTGACGGGTGTTCTGAAGTCTAAATTTGTAAATGCCAGCAGAGACTTCATGGATATCTAAGGTGTGAGGGTAAAATTGCTAGTGTTCGGGAAAGTCATAATTTAGCATTGATGACGACAAAATTGATCTGGTCCGATCAAAAGCACAGTAGGACGTCAATCAAGATCAAGTTTATGCTATGTATTCCAGTTGGCTTTCCGTCTGGTTAATCGGCCCCGTGATTTTCTGGAGCTGAAAGACAAAGCAAATTCGCTTTACTTACTACTATTGCCATACAATATAGGAGACCAACAGCAGAACAAAATGAGAAAACGTTTCATTTAGTATCCATAGAAATAACTGCTTTTACTCAATCATAGATTCTTGAAATCGTGGTGAGTTCCTATCATTTTTCCCTGGAGATATGATGATGCAGTTTTTGTCATATTGCTCGAAATACGTCAGAATCATTAACGTGAGCCCTTAAAGATCTCATTGCAATGTGCGGTCAGATCTCTTTTCTCTTATCCCGCATCCGTTACATTGCATACAAACTCATGCTCGGGTTCTTAAACCAATCGGAATCAACCACCTCTCAGACCCATTCAGATTACATTTTAATGAGTGAAAACTATATTTGCTAGGAAAACATCAGTCACCTGTCCTGTATAACAAAGACAAATGATACGTAATAATGATGACAACCTGTGACTAATACTTAGGTATTAGACAGAATCCAGGAACACCGTTTGTCATACTAAGTACCATCTAATTTTGGGAGTCGGTTTTTTTTTTTTTTTTCGTCATTTTTTCACGACTACGCTAGTCTAGTCTTTCTCTCCTCTGACTTCAATAGAATGTGTTTGGCGGAGAAAAAAAACAACAAAAAACCTCACCGGCCACTGTTCCCACTGCCTCCACCAAGTTCTGCCCTTTCTCTCTCTTTCTTTCTACCCCCCCCCCCTCCCCTTCTGTATCCACCGACATAAACCACCTGAAGGCTTTATCTGATCTGCTAATGTAAGATGCTAGGCTCATTTAATGACGACAAACGTATCATTAAGAACACAAATTTAGCCCACCCAACAGCCACGGAGTCTGCTTTTAGCCTATGTGTCATATGACGACCGAAATCCCCTTGTACTGTACATGGAACGGGTTTCTGACTTTCCCAGCGCCTTTGTTTTCCATGTGGTTTTTACGTATTTGTTTACTCTAGTTATAACTCATGCCTGTAATTCTCCCTACACTTATCTCCGCCCTTTTCTCTATTCTCACTTTTCGTCTCTCCCTTTTCTCTCTCTCTCTCTTTCTCTTTTTATACTCCCATCTTTCTTTCTTTCTCCCCTTCTCTCTCAGTCTTTCTCTCATAGCTTGCTTTGTCTCTCTCTCTCTCTCTCTCTCTCCGTCGTTTACTCCTGATCTTTCGATCTCTCCCCTTAATCTCTCACTCTCTTTCTCTCTCTCTCTCTCTCTTGCTCTGTCTTTCTCTCTCTTTTTCCCTTTATGACCCGCTTCTTCTCTCTTGTCTACCAATTAATTGCTTCCTCTCTCTATCTCGGCTTCTAGTCTTATGCGGCTGCAAAATGTTCTAGCTCTTGTCTCCCCCCCTCCCCAACACCCTCGCCACCGTCTCGTCTCAGCCCACATTTATACCTTTCCCACTTCTGTATGATCATTTTGCTGCTCCTAATGTCTCTACAGCAATCTCTCTTCCTTTCAACCAAAAATCATCTTTTGTTTAGTCACGTTTTCACTGTTTTATTTGTTTTTTCCTCCACCCTCGAATGTTTCTCTTTCTCACTCTCTCTATATCTCTTTTTTTCTCCTTATCTCTGATCCTTTCTATCTCTTTTTCTCTGTCTCTCTTTCATCCTTTCCCTTTTTTCAGCTCTTTCCCTGTCTCCTGTACTGCATGCATCATTTGCTACTCTGTCAGAAAAAAGAATTCGCCAAAACTGAATGAATTTTCTAACTTTTCATTATCTTTTGGTTAATGTTTTGTTGTATAAAAAAAATAATAATAAAATAAAGAAAAAAAAAAAAAAGAACAGGAAATTGATAATAAGGGGGTGTTTTAGATCAAAGTAAATAAACATCAAAATTGTAAAGAATCAAACGTGACGTAATAAAAACTAATGGCAATATGTATGTTAGGTCGAAGATTCCCCTCAGCAAAACAAGATCAGACCACAGTATCTTATACGAAACTTGGGAATTTCTACACGACTCTGAAGGTATCGTAAATACACTGGGAAGATAATAGGCTTCCTGTTCAATACGGGTTTATTTAAGGTGCAGTTTCAAATTTTAACTACTCTACCTTTTTCTGAAAAGAACACCATCGCATTAAAACCTTAATCAGATCGTTTCTAATCAGTTATCCCAATACTTTTGAGTGACTTCACTACTGTTGTTAAGGCTGATTTTAGCATGATGTATAAATCGTTCATTGCACATGGTTATAGTTTTTATAGCTTTTCAACCTCCTGTAGTGGTGGTTATCTCAGCATTCAGTCCTGTCAAAATACTCTATTGTTTTTCTTGTTGAAATTGATATTTGCAAATTTTCATAGTTCTTCTTGTTATCTGTGTGATTTTGGCTACTTTCAACTCACAGTTCCCGTTTTACTTCCTTGAAGGGAATAATAGGTATATGAAATTTTAGCAGGATTTATATATAGAATGTCAACAGTTTAGCCGACACAGGGCAGTTTGCATCATTTTGGTGCTGCCCCTTCTTATGTGCAACATCGCAATCCAAGTTGCAAACATTTCAATCGAGCAAAATCCAAAGGCGACAACTCATTTTTCTTATAATGAAATATCATATACATCAATATCCATGGCTACCCCAAGTGATTTTATTGCAATGCCATGTCTGTTTAATGTCCTTTCATGTAGATCTCTATGTATTTTGAATAATGTTATTACTCGATTGAATAAAGAATCCATTACCAGATACAGGATGAATTCATCTGCACAATTTTATATCGCATCGCTCTCCCAGAGTAATTTTGTTCATCATCTATATATCTATTTATTAATCTATCTATCTATCTATCTATCTATCTATCTATCTATCTATCTATCTATCTATCTATCTATCTATCTATCTA
>JBCAUA010327309.1:0-19083 GCA_038406235.1 Peronia verruculata | reverse complement strand
AGCCGTCTTATTTTGTAAAATAAACACATTAACGGCGATTTTTCGCAAAAATAACACCGGTAACATGGTTTTGGCTAGTAGAAGTTAATTATTTTACAACAAATAGCATAGGTTGTCGGTGACATTGCACTACCCCTTTAAACAGCATTAAAAAAATATTACATATCTCATGATTGTCAATTCAGGGAGATTGTCAAACTAGCTGAGCAGCCATTGTTCAGTAAAACATATCTCATTTCCCATAATGGGCCACTGTTTTAAATCTTTTAGCATCCATTTCATACTGTGAGAATTGTGTTGCATAGATTTTAGGATAAATTCAAGTCTTTAAATAACATTGTTCTTGTTTTTTTCTTATTGCATGAGCAGGCTGGTTATTACATTGGTCGAGGCTGCCGAGTTGTCCTGTGCCTTGAGAAACTGCTGCCAGATACCACAATCTCAGGAGAACAGGTAAGACGGTGGTGGTCTTTGAATCACATAAATCATGTCACAGACTGCACTGGTCTTCGGCCATTATAACCTCTATCATCTTTTTTAAATAATTTCATTGCCAGGATTTTATCACGTTTATTCTTCTGTCTCCTTATAAGTTAACAGCACTTCAGTGGAAAATATGCCATTGACTGACTCTTTATCATTAACAATCTTCATGAAGTGCTTGTGAAAAATTTGTTTGTTTAACAATGTGAAATATAGAAAAGTATGTGACGTATTTGGATGCATTGTGGAGAACACTGCTTTTTGAACCATCCATTTAGGTTGGATAGCTGTTCTGTGCTACCAATAATAAAAAGCCAAAGAAAAAGTTGGAATGAAGTGATGGAGGTCTGAAATTTTGCTAAACTGTTGACAATCACATTTAAGTTTGTCAAGTGGTGAAATCTGTTGTAAAATGGAGAGGTCAGAAGTGATATATTTATTAATGAAAGAAAACAATGAAATAGAGTATTGTCATTTCTGGAGAACTGCAGGCACAACTTGAAATAAGGGATGATATCAATGGATTCATTGTGAGTCTCTACATAACGTGGGCTTGGCCACAAAGAAGGTGAAATCACCTGTAGGCAGTTGCATGACGTATTGAATCTTTTAAAATGAAATACATGGAAAAGTTATTCTGTATCTCTTTGTTCCTGTCTTAATTATTGTTTTTGCAATAATTAGCTGCACAGTAATAATCCACAAAGTGTTAATTGTTCACAGTGCAGTGTGTGACGTTATTGTAAACAAAGAAGTGCAGTGTGTGACGTTAATGTAAACAAAGAAACTGAGTGCCTCCTACAATATGTCGACTCACAAAGTGTTAGACGTAGAGACTGTTCTCTTCCTCTCTTTGCCCATTGTGAGATTCAACAGGAATCTATTGAAATAGTTGTGTTTCCACTGAAAAGTAGATACTTAATCTGATTTGTAGACGGTTCAATCTCTTCTCACTGTTGCAATCGAGATGTTATTTTGTAGTCATGTTTATAGTTTCCTAGCAAAGCTTTTGGATGAGTGTTTGTTTGCCCCTGGTGTAAGAGCTCCAGGCATGGTTTTGAAAATATTTGTTGGTAATTTTACAGATGACAGAGTCTGCCTACAAAGATTACAGTCGAGGACGGGTGTACCTGAGTGACATGGCCAGCCGGGAGGGTATACCTGTCTTTGAGGATGTTGAAGAGAGCCTGGAGTCGGTTGTGAAGACATTGCGGAAGCTCAATCAGTCAACAGATGCCAGCTGATGAAGTGGCCGGCTAGGCTTGTCCAGTCTCTGAAAACTGTGGCAGTTCTGAGAAGTAGCTACTTTTCTTTGAACTGTAACAGTCTTGATATTGTTAATTACACTTACTGCTACAGTTGCACCATCTGTTATTAATGTTAGTTAGAGATTCTATTAATATCCGTATGTCAACTCAGGTGTATCAGACGATATTGGAATCTGACTATGGTGCTCTGCAAGGTTTCATTGAGTTATGTTCAAGAACAGTTTCTTTGCATTCATGGTAGTAAATCAAATAAAAATAGGCCCTTATAGTCTAGTGCATTTACTGGCACGCTTACTGTTTCTTTGTGGTATTTATAAGGAAGTGTTCAAAAGCATTTGAAAATAATAATTTAAGTCCTGAGGGAAGACATTTTAAAAAATGTCAGAGTATCTAAACAGCTTGTTTGTCATTGTTGTTCAGTATAAAATATCCCTTGTCCTAATGGGCCACTGTTTTGTGGCTCTGAGACACATATCATATGATAAACCTTTAATGTCATTTCAAAGTTGCTCAAATTTTGAGTTCTTTAAAAAATCCCTTTGGAGGTGGGGGTATGGGGGAGGGATTTGTTCTGATGAAGTCTCTGAGATACCTCATTTGTAGAATGTTGTAATGCTCCACTTACAATCATAAAAAAAAAATATGACAAAAATGGTGATTTTTATTCATAAAACAATTTTCTCCGGAAAAAAGACTCAAAAAGCTTCATGAACAGCTCGCATGGAACAAATGGATGTGCTTCAATGTTTGATTTGTCTCAGTTTTTCAGTGCTTCATTCTGTGAAAATGAGGAATACGTCAATGATATGGAAACACTGAAAATAGGTTTTGCTGAAAATCAAATAATGATTTCCAGTAGTTATCATAGTTTCATCACGATATCAAACTTTGTCTAAGCACCAGAATTTATACACTATACTCTGATTCCCAGATTTTCACTCTGCAGAGTATAGAAATACACAGAGCATATACAGGGATGTCAAATTTCCTACTAAAGTAGGATTTCCTACTTTTTGGCTGTCACTAATATTTCTGTTGGCCTCAAATCCGGTATCATTTAATATTAATGTACTTCAGTTTTACATGTTGCTAAAGAATATACCAGAAACTTTTCCTACTTTTTTATGTAGACAGATTGACATCCCTATCATATAACATTAATCTCCTTGACTCTAAATTTTCACCTCCGTTCAGAACATTCATGGATAGCCTAGGGCTGTCCTCATCACTTTGGTGAAGAAGTTGAAAAGGAAGGTAGCTCTTGGTCAAAATTGGGGTAAATGTTATCAAATTCAGTATGATCAGTTTATCTGCTGATGTTATGTGAATTCTCATCATGCTTTCAATAAGATTATCACCATGAAATTTATATAAATTTTCCTTCCCATTGCTCTTGCCATATTTCACTCTATTATGTTTGATAGCTGCTTAGTGAACGACCGTGTCATATCCATGAAATCTCATGATGACAGTTCATGAAACATAATTGTAACAATCCTTCCGCAATGGCCCAAATCAATTTTTTTTTTGTTTTTGTTTTTGTTAGACAAAAGACAAAATCACCCTCGCGCTTACAATTTACATTTAAATATTTATTTTACGACACAAAAGTGGCCACTATATATCCGATGTTCGTGTGAGAGAAGCCAGTGAAGTGTTAAATGAACTAAACTGAATAATGACTATGAAATTAGATAACCAGTATAGGTCTAATCATGGCTAACATAACTCAGAAAAGAAAAAAAAAAATGACTTCAGCGTTGGTGGGATGACTGTGATGATTTTTACCTGTTGTGAGAAAACATACCTTTTGTTTTTCAGTTCCATTGTATCACATTCATTTATTGATGTATTTCTGACAACATTTAACTTCATGAATGGCGTACTTGATATACTTTGTTATGATCCTCATATTGGAAATGGTAGTTAGCAATGTAGATGTGTAGTGAGAGTAACAGAGTTACTATATATGATTTTACGTGGAGCACGACATACTATTAGATCTAATTTACTGTACAAGTGGATATTATAAATTGTAATCCCGAAAAAGCATACAATATGTACTAATGTTTTTTGTCATTAGTTATTACATTTTTCATTCGTACATTTATTGTAAAAACAATCATTCATGCCTGTATTATTTTTGTAATCTATGTTTCTGATATGTAATATTTCTCTTATGAGACCAAGTTTTTGTTTACCATGAAATTTAAAGTGTTATGTTTCATATTTAATTTGTTTTTTTCATACTTATTATGCCATAATCTATTTACATGCAGTACAGAGAACAATCATGTGTTTACAGAGTAGACTGGAGATTCCTGTGCATAGATTAGTGACCATAGTTACAATAAGACATTACCAAAGGTTTTCTGAGTCAAGAGTGGGAAAAATGTCTTCTATCCAGAGGTTTCAGTGAGACATGTGCTGTACATTGATAATGGGCTTTGCTACTTTGGTATTGTGTCTCACCACTGTATGTCAGAATTGGACTGAAAATTTAGCCCTCAGTGACCTGGAACAGCTTCTAAATCAAAAGGAATTTTATGACTTCATTTAGGATTGAAAGTTTAGCCATCAGTGACCTGGAACAGCATCTAAATCAAAAGGAATTTTATGACTTCATTTAGGATTGGAAGTTTAGCCATCAGTGACCTGGAACAGCTTCTAAATCGAAAGGAATTTTATGACTTCATTTAGGATTGAAAGTTTAGCCATCAGTGACCTGGAACAGCTTCTAAATCAAATGAAATTTTCTGTCTTCATTTATACTGAATCCAAATAGTCTGCATTAAAAATCCGTACTGTGAAATTGTTTTTCACATATTAAACAGTTATCATGGCCCTAGCGTTCAGTGTTTTGAAGTCCTGCCCAACTATGTGTCAAATATGTCACTGTGATCCGTAAAGGGGAAAAAAAAAAATTACCTGACATCAAAAGTGAAACAGTATTTGAGATTGTAAAATGTTAACAATTTTAAATGATCGGATTCAAATTTTAAGGAAAAAAGAAAGAAAGAAAAGAGAGCTGAGAATAGTTACATGGTTTTGAGCGTTAAATGAAAATACACCTGATTTCAGTTTGAAGGGTTTTTAGGGCAAAACACGACAGACACCATTTCAAAAAAATTTTGAGTTATACCCCTCAGTACTGAGAATGGTGATAGCGCTATATGGTAGGGACTTTCCTTTTCACCAAATGTGACTTATCCTTCCCAAAAGTCTTCAGAAAATTCTAGTCCTTAATGATAAATTACTAACTACTGGAGAATAAATTGTCATTTTTCTCTAAACAGCAATTTTGGATATGTCTCATTTTGCCCTGAAACCCTTCATTTGTATCTTTTAACCCTTTGAACCCTGAACCCCTGATCCTGTCTTGACCCACCACCTGACCTCCTGGACACTTGGCCTTAGATTTACGGTCTACTGGGCATACGGTGTGTAGGCAAATTAGCGCATGCCCGTTTACCGGGCATACGGGTTCAAAGGGTTAATGTCTTCTCTGTGCTACAGATAGTAGTGAATGTGGTGTGAAAATCTCAGGGTCTCTAGGATCAGTACAATCATTCTATAAAATAATCTGATCTGGTCCATTGTTAGAGGTTTTTGTCTCTTTTTTTTTTTTTGTTTTGTAACATGGCAGTGTAATGTGCCTGGCTCCGTCTGTGACCTGCATGCTTGCCATAAATGGTAGAGTAAAAAAAAGCACAAAATAATCTGCGTAGTGGCTCTAATTTATTGTTCACAACAATGTTATTTTGATAGAGAAAGTTTTTTTCTCCACTGCAATGCTCTTGTTTGCTCAGGCTGAATCAAAACATTATTATAAGACTCCAGTCATCCAAACCTAGATATTTTGAGATCCAGCAAGACAAAATGTTAACAGCTTCACTACTGTGCCAGTTTTACAGTCTTGTGTTAAGCATCAGCGAAATAATCAGTCTCCATTGCTACGTCCACTGCCAAACCTCTACCTGCACTCAGTCCTGTCCACTGTGTGCGAGCCAACTGGCACCCATCTTCTATTTTCCTGCAGGCAATCTGAAGCATCAACTGTTATTCAGTATTACTAACTGTTACATGAACATGGGGATTACAGGCCTGATATGGGCTCTCATGGCTAGGTCACCTGCAAGCCATCAGCTTGTAGCATCTGTCAAAAGAGTCTGCATATATTTATGAAATGCTGATCAGTATTTGGAACAATGGATCAACGGAAAAGAGAGGATGGTTGGTTGTTGGTTGACCGTGAACATATCACATGTATTCTTGCAGATGAGAGACCACATTTTGGATATACCTCATACTGGTTTTATCAATGAAAGGGTTAATTTGCTGTTTGTTTGTATGTGTTGAGGTTTAACAACTTATCGGCATGATAATGGCTATATTATGCCGAACACAGGGGGTTATTTGCTGTACTATTGTAATCCAAATCTCACAAACCCAGAGATATAACTGTCATTAATCCATGCTATATCCCTCAGCCTCATTCAGCTTGGATTCCTTTCAAGGACTGGCCGGAATGTGCTAGTGTTTAGCT
Organism: Peronia verruculata; assembly: GCA_038406235.1. NCBI lineage: Eukaryota > Metazoa > Mollusca > Gastropoda > Systellommatophora > Onchidiidae > Peronia > Peronia verruculata. The sequence goes on along the minus strand of JBCAUA010327309.1, from coordinate 12,786 downwards.
CGCTCAGAAATTTAGTAATAGAAAAGAAATTTTAAATATTTAAGAGAAACTTGATCAATCAAATATGGTTTTATTTTCTTTTAACTTTTGACGAAGTGTGTAGTATTTAACTTTCTGTGGTTTCAGGGTGACGAAGTCTTGCACCAATGACCTAATACTTTAATTTGCATCTTTTTCTTCAGTTGCTTTCATTTTTGTGTCCCTCTTCTAGTGCCTTTTTTGTTTCATATACATATATGCCCATGCTTGAAGTGTATTATCTTGCAACAATGCTGCATAGACAATGCGATCAGAAACAGTAGCTGTATAGAAGTGTGATAGATTGTTAATGCTGTGTGGAAGATCCCAGTATGAGGATGAATATCTGAACATACAGTGTGAAAGCTACCTCCTTGCTTTGGCTTCATAGAAAGTAGATGATTGATGAGTATCTGAAAGATAGGTACAACTTCTAGCAGTGAGTCTTAGTGATTGTAACCAAATTACATGCAATGTAATAAATGAATTGGGAATAGTTTTGTGAATAACCTTATGGAGAGAATACACAAACTTCTTCTGAAATTTGTGCTAAACCCAGATTAAAGTTGGGTGCACTTTTTACGAAATATATTTCAGAGAGCACTGTGTCTTTGATCCACATCTGAACTTCCTCATTTCGTATAGGGTCTTGCGTTGTTAAACATAAGGCTAAAGTTTATTATGCTTTTGTATGAAAAGAGTTAGAGACAGTTTTGTATCTTGTGTCTGTGCATGAACCTTTGATACCTTCACAAGTATTGCCTTAAGCTTGGTGTAGGCTATTTGTAAGTGAAATGCATGAGAGAGAATACTCTTTCTTGTGTTTGTATGTAGATGTGTTCTGTACAAGCACTAAAGATAAACCTATGTTAGGTGTATTTTTGTGTGACTGCAATTGAAAGAATATTTTTCCTCAAGTCTGGACATAATGTTTTTCTCTTCATGTACAAGTAGATCTATAAACTTCAGTTAGATATATATATATACATCTGCTTTTATGTACTTCAGAACATTTCTTATCTCGTATTTTTATATAAACTGTCTTATACATTTATCAACCATAAGCTTAGGTTTGATGTACTTTAGCGTAAAATGTCTTGCAGTATAGAGAATAGTTGCAGCCTTTGAAAGCTAATTGTCCTAAATTGTATCATTATTTTGAGATAAATGGGAACACTGAATTGTCTAAAGCATCACAGGCACAAAGAGTTAACCAATGTAGTGTCAGCATTCAGGATTGAGTTAATTTTCGCAGATAGGTATCTAATTCCATACAATTGCAGATTTGTCAAAAACAATGGCAATAGCTTTAAGACAGCTAAGTAGTTTTTTAGTGTTGACTGGCTTTGTCTTGTATATGTACATAGACTTTCTTCATTACATGTATGTGTATCAAGAATGGATCGCTCAATGTCCATAGAAACAAAAGATAATACTCATTATTACCGTTGTCCCACTTTGCTTCTGTCATACAATATCATTTTCTGGCCAGCCCTGATGGTGTTGTGTTAATTTTGATGCCTATTCTACAGATTTTTTTGCCTTCTGATTCTGATGCCTGGAGTTTTTTATTGAGTATGTATGGGTGAAGAAAGTCGTACATGTGGCTATATGTGTGTCTGTTTTCTAACTAGATTTCCTGCTGACTCTGTGTGGGAAGAGGAAGGTGTTTGTATGGCTACATCTCTGCTCTGTGCATGGATTTCTTATTGATTATGGGTGGAGATGCTTAATTTCAAATGCCTACCAGTCTGTTCCTTTTCTCTGTAAGAGTGGTATATTCGTCAGTGAATGCCTATGGGTAAACAAGATTTTTTTTTCCTTGATTTTTTTTGTTTGTCTGCCAATGACGTTGAATAAGCAGCTTATTTCATCAAGTTGTTGTCTAGAATATTGAAAGATTGAACTTTGTAGTTGTTGCTGTCATGTAAATTTTGTATAATTTGTATTTTTTTTTGTGTGTGTTTAGAGTTAGGAACTTCATCTTTATTTCTGCCTTCTGTGTAACATAGATTTGTGTATTTGTATCAACCCAAACTCTGAAATCTCATCTTGACTTTGTCACAGATATCATGGCAGTGACTTTTTTTTATACTGATAAATTTTGAACAGAAATGTTCTCTCATATCAATAATGGAACTGAACGTCCAAAAAATTTCCCTCATAAGTTGAAAACACTACTTGTCCTGTTGAGCAGGATAGTGATCATATAAGCAATACACATGTAAATCATTTTTAGATTTAGGCTTGAGGTTGATCAGATAAAATAGGAACTTTTGAAATGAAGTAGCTACTGATTTGATGAAATTTTCTCAGCATTTTTCAGATGTGCCCCTTTTTATGGCATTTGTCTTGCGCTCAGTGCAAATGAGGTGGAAAGTGTGACACCTTTCATACAATGATTTCCATAGGGTTAACATTTTCATTGAGATCTTTGATTACTTATGGCTATAGTACGAGTTGGTGGGAATCCTTTTTTTTTTTTTTCGATGATAGTTTATTGACTAATATTGCATGGAAGCTAAGCTGTACATGGTTTGCCTCAGGGTGCCTAAAATTCTCGCTCAAGCTGTGCTTTCTTTTTTTAGTCTTTCTTTATTGCCATAAGGCTAACTGGGATCTGTCATTACATTTGTCTTTGCCCTTGACTCATGTCTTGAAAGTTTTGTGAATCTATATGTGAAGTAGCAAATCCATTTGGACCTTTGACCAAAAAAAGGTGACTTTATCTTTCAATATTGTATGGATCTGTGCAATAGACAGTAATCCACAAGTTGTTTTTTTTAAAAATCCTCTGTTATTTTCTGTATGTCATATCAGGCTTATTTAGTTCAAATTGTCGTAATCCTACCATAATCTTACATTAATCATGTATTTATAGACGTTACAGAAATTGCCACTGTCAAAGAAAAACACTTTACCTTGTTTGAGGATGAAAAAAACAGCAGCATTCATTTAGCATTTGCCTGTGTACCAACCTCTGTGAAAGACATTATGTTCCATTCTATATACATCTTTTAACCTCCTGATGAAAGTTATCTCGATGGTTCTGTGTTTAAACAACACAACAAAAACAAAAAAAAAACTCTCAAAAACTCCTGTCTTCACATTTTGGAGAAAAAAAAAAGGCGTTAAAAGATCCTCCCACACCAGGGTCTGAGGGTGTCGCTGCATTGTTTTGGTCTCCCTTTCTATTTTGCTTGGTATGTACAGGTCCCTATCGTCCCTATTCTGTGGAAGAGAAGTCAAAGCCTGAGTCTATTGTCTTAGCTCTGTGGAATGTAAAATTTGTATGATAATTTTCAAGCAGATGTGGAAAGAGGGGCTTTAAGTTACATGAAAAATGCAGGGTTGAGCCTTTACTTTTTGTGACATCAATGAAATAATTGTAGCCTCTGTCACTGGGCTTCAGTTGTATTCTGTATTATGTGTACTACCTGAACCTCAACTATTCTATCTGTTGATCAACTGGGTAAGGGAAGACTATACAAAAGTGACTTCCTAATGTTTGTTTGTTTGTTTGTCTTGGGATTTAACTGCATATCAGCACGATCATGGCTATATTGCGCCTGGCTTGATGTAACGCATTTCTGAATTAAAGGGTATTTAAAAAAATGTATAGAAATAAAATGATCAAAGATGTAAATGGATGCTTTCAGAAAGAAAAAAAAAAAATGGCTATGAGCAAACCTGCTGTTTACTGTGTGGCCCACACGTTCATAATTTCATACTTTCGCACTGATGATTTAGATTCCAGAATGTTGGTCTACCTGGTGTCAGCGGCACAAATTTCATTATCATACTGGATCCTACTATGGAAGGTTCAAATTGTCATGCGATCAGGTAAAATGAGATGGCTTCAATGAAAAAATTGTATTTTATTGATCACGGGTCCACAAGAGTTTCCAACTGTGAATGTAAATATCTCAGCAGTTAACAGCTGTAGCAAAATAGTTTATGTCACAAAAGTATAGTACTTTCTTTCCCATTTTTACTGAAACCAGTAACTCTATACATATGAAATATGACAAATTCACATTGTTTTGAAAGATACTGTTATAAATATACTTTGTTTCTCATTTACTCTTACATCTCATAAACAAGTCTCAGCAATTTATCATTTACTGTGACCTTTGTTATTTGCTTTGGCATCTGATATCCAAATTCTCATACTAGAGTGATATTTCACTATTTCACCAACATGAATGCTAGTGTGATATTTCACTAACATGTCATAAATATACTAGATTGTGTGGACCTAACTTCCTTATTTTTGTACTAAGACTCCTATGTATATACTTGTGTATATTATTATTATTATACATGTTATATATTGTTGCTCTTCGGTTTCCATGTTTTAGTCGCTGAAATACAAATATATATGTCTTGTGCCCAGTCAGAATGAGTTGTATGTGGCTGATCATGAACAGAGAAATTGAGCTTGAATGTGATGAAGGTGGTCTGCATTTGAAAGATCATTTATCTCTTTAAGGAAGTAGTGCTCTTATAGATTCATTAGTATGACATCTCAACTTCCTTTTCTGCCCCTCTTTTTTCGAGAATCATGACATCAGACTTCTGCTTCTGTCCCCACCTTTTTTTTTTATCGCACAACAATAGCTGAAGACGAAAAGAAGAGGAAGATGCTTGAATCCAGTTTCGAAGGCTGGAGTACCCTGCAATATCAGTGCAATGTCATTTTAAAAAACCCTTAGTAGTGGAAAGCTAGAATTCATTACAGTTTGTTTGCTGCCCCCCCCCCCCTTTTTTTTAAATTTCTGAGGTTAGATATATATATGTGATATATGAGACGTGACACAATGAAATCAGGCGCTCATCAAACTGAGCCGACCCAAGAAATCCTATGTTTTTCAACAGTGAATGAATTTTTAATGTATTTTTTTTTTCTTCACCAAACCCTTCTATATCAATATAAAAATGCATTTCAGAGTTCAACTGACTGAAATGGAGCGAGTAGTGGCGTGGCCTGACAAAGGGAAAGAAAGATTTACAAAAGTGATCAGCCATTTTCTCACTAAATTCAGCTGCAGCAACAGGTCACCCCCATTGTCTTTAATTGCCATTATCTCAACTTCTACTTAAGGTAGACCAATACTTTTTTCATACACTGAAAGGGAAATGAATAATCTTCACAGTGATAACAATAATTCCATGTGCTCAAAATTTGACGAGCGCCAGATTTTGTCTTGTCGCGTCTCATGTTGTCTTTTTTCACTGATTTACACCAGTGCTGAGGGTCACACCTCTGTGTCTCTTCAATTTGCAATATCCCTGGTTGCAGTCGCGCTAGTTCAAAACTGTTCTATCACATGAAAGAAGTGTAATTTAAAGATTTATGTGATTTTATAAAAATGCAATATAACTGTCAGAACGGTAACTAATAAAAAAATTCAAGAAAAACAAATAACACAGAAATCTATAAAGAACTTGATGTAATCATCATTCAGTTTGTTGGAAAATTAACACATGATTCATTCTGATTGGCTGCGAGATATGTGATGATAAAAGGTAAGAATGAGGATAAAGCGAGACATTGAGTGATGAGTGAATTGGGACTGGAATTTCCCAAATGATGGTCTATACAGTGCTGCACGCATTCGTCGAACTTGTTGGTGCAACAGAAATAGTTTGAGGGATCCGTGTTTGGAGGAACACGTGAACGTACTAGAGGATAGGGGAAACAACCCTTGTGTATAATCCTTTGTACCTTGCGGTCGAAAATCTTGCAAAACCCGTTCCCGTAATAGTATATTTCCTTCTTTTTTTGGTAAAGTGTCACTTTATTTAATGTTTTATTGTGTACACGTATAGCCAACGAAAATTCAAAATTAGATCGAGCACAAATGTATTTAGCCTAACAAAGTAACAGGAACAGTAACAAAGCTTAACAGCAGTGCACGCAGGCCTATTACTACTAGTATTAGTAATAGTAATAACTCCGCAACAAGTGAAGGACATCACGAAACATACAATACATTCGGATCTGTACACACACACAGACACATACACATACAAAGAATGAAACATTTTATTTGCCCCCCCTCAGGTGGTTGAAAAAATTCTTTCAGCGACGTTTGTCTGGCTAATTGAACTGATACACTGTCTGTATATGAAGACAATGAACAGATGAGGTAAAATTTTCTCACAGTGCTTGAGATTCGACCATGGCGTGAAAAAAATGTTAAGAAAAGAAAGGAAATTATTCAGGACAATGCAGGTTGTTCGAGAGATCTGAGAATTCGACGACCACGTGTTTGAGGAACATGTGCAACACTGTATGTCGATATATGTCAAAATGTCGATAAATTGGCTGTTGATATAAATGGATTATATTGTATATTAACACGATACATTATTATTATTACAAGTCATAGTAGGCTACATGTATGTTCTTGTACAAGTTCTAACAAGTACTAGCAAATACAATGTAGTCAAGAAGTCTTTCAGAGCAACTCTAACCATGTGGATATCTAACACACACAGCACTTCACCAGCCTCGCGTCCCACTCTGCCTCATCGCTGTCCCCAAGACAACAGTGCCAAGAATCGAGCCTAGCCGAAGCACACTGAAAGATCAAGGGTATCATATTACCTCACCCACCGTTCCCCTTCTCCTGGAGCCCTATTGTACCAGCCCTTTTGCGCTCAATCTCTTGATCTCTTGCGTGCATTGGTATCAGACTGGGACAAAAGGCAATGAATGATCACTATGGTGATGTGGGGAAAAAGGAAAGTTATCAACATGATGAAATATGCAACGGGAATAAATGTTGCTAAATCCAGCAGTTGAAACACATTGTGATATTAACACCGCAAAATGTGTAACAGCTGCATTTGTCGGTATACATCACTGTCCAAGTGGTCAGTGTACGGCAAGATCCGTGTCTATGTTACCTAACGTTAGGAGCTACACGTGCAAGCCCTTTCTTTATCCGCGTGGACCCACCACCTCAGCCTGTTTTGTTTAGCATGTTATGAATCATGGATGAGCATCCCTCTTTCTTTCCGATTCCTCAAACCACTTGGCTGATCTCATTGCCCATTACCCACCCCCTTCCCACCTTACGTTGCACTCAGTGAACAAAGCAGATGAAATAATAGTGGTCAAGCAATCATGTTTGTAGTGCACTTGACCCAGTTATGCACTTCAGGCAGTTTTGAAGTACCGTTAGGCATACAGGTGGACTATACTGTGTGCGCTTAGCTGTACAGATAACCTGTTGTCAGGGATTCAACTGTCATGGACCACTGCTATATGAGATAATATTGTACTAATGCCAAAGAAGGAATGTACATGGGGATTGGCGATGCTCCTATTATAAGCGATTTCCAGCTGTAAGCGGTCCTGTTATAAATGGTTCTGACTGTAATATGTTTGTGTTTGTCACTGATGTGATAGCCTACTAATGAAACAGACAAATGTCATAACTTCACAAACATACACACACACATCCCTGACAAACCATATTCAATTCATAATAATCACTGCCTTCAACAACTTCGGTACAGAACCACTCACCTAGATAATCCTTGTGTAGGATTAACAAAGGAGCAAACTTGTACATTATTATGAATATCTTTGGCTGCATACCAGTACAGTGGAATGCGCTTAAAGTCAACCTCTCGGGACCAGAAAAAGTGTTGACTTTGAGCGAGGTTGACTTTATCTGGTTTCACATATCTGGTCACCACAGGGGGTCAAAGTGTTACACTGTTACAGATTTATTAGGCAATGCCCCTTAGAGACATTCTGATCACGCAGTTGACGATAAAAGCTCGACTAGTCATGGCGAGCGCAGAATGTAGGAATGAACGTGCCTTGGAAAAGAAAACCGAGTAGGCTATAGGCAAACCTGCCTTAACCCCCCTCCTGCAGAGTGCACTACATACACTATGCTGTGCCAGATACAGACTTTTGTCACTTCCAATGTTTCAATTAAAAGTTTTGTTTTTATGTACTTTGGATGTTTCCATCAAGCATAGATTTTAGATATTTCAATTCAGCATCTTCACTTTCCTTGTGTCCCCAGTGAAGCAGATCATCGACTTTGCCAGCAAATAAAAAATGCCAGAATTTTGGCACTGCTGCATAAGTGGCATATCCACGCTAGCAATAGTTCTAGATCCACATACATGTAGTTTTAAATATCCATATGATACTGTATACTGTACAATTCATGTTACCTCATCGAAAAGTTGCAACATAATTGTGAGTACATCTGGATGGGCTTTGTCCACTTCATCAAACAAAACCACGGCATTAGAGCACTTGGTCAATGCTTTGGTCAATTGTCCACCTTCCTCATGACCAACATAACCTGGTGGAGATCCTATGAACTTGGCAACCTGTAAGTTGATGTCATAATTTCAAACAAAAATTTGACTGGTCACACAAATAATAGGCCTATGTGTTATCAGTATCAAGAGTTTATACCTGGTAGGGCCTACTTGAGTACAGTGGAACTTCAATGACATGACCATGGCTTAGATTATTAGAACGATCTCCCGTTCAACACACCTTCTTCATGAAATCCAGTTTCAACCCTTCTTTACATATACATGTAAAATGTACTCTACTGTACTAATTTATTTTCAGCAATATGCTCCGGTTTGTGTAGTCAAACCCCATAGCACGTTCAGTTCAATTAATCAATTGGATAGGACGGGTAACTGTTGTCAGCCGCCCACTCTAAGAATAAAGACTAAGTCACATGCTATGAAAACATTGAAAAGCCCACTTTCTCACCAAATGTCAAAACGACAGCCACTGTATTGCTGCTGCCAGTACCAGTACTAAGCCTAGTGTTGGCCCACTCTTCTTACTGCTTTTCTTACCCCACTGCACATACATGTATGCCCCCTCTACACTACATTGTATCTGGTCATTTCGCTATGTTGCATCAATCTAGGCCTCATTTGAGCCCACCTGTCCTTCCCCTGTCTTCAACTGTGACACTGCACACACTACACTACATACCACTGACCACTTCAACTTTGATCACCACGCATAAAAGCTCTTCATAAGAGCCCATATACTTAATGCTGTCCTTGCTCTGGTTTATTTTAAATGTATTCCTAAACCTTTTTTTTTTTATTTCCATGTTCTTCAAAAACTCATTAAAAAATCAACCAATGACTTCGCACAAAGAAATAAAAATACAGTGCTCAAAAAGAGATTTCTACTGATTTAGAACAAGAGAATATATGTCTAAACTGAATGAAAACCTGAGTTTACGAAGTGACCATTGCAATAAATATTTAGCAGAACACTAGAGATCCACAGAAAACATTTGTACCAGTATCCACCAATAAGTATTAACTACATATTTAATGAAATGAAGGCTAAATGGAGAAGGGTGACTAGTTTGTAGGCACAAGTTTATGTAGTTTGAGTATTCTTTAGTAGTACCGATACCGCAATTGTATTTTATTTTATCAGTACTATGAGAAACAAAGCACACTTACCTCATGCTTCTCCTGGTACTCTGACATGTCAATTCGTATGAAACACTGTAAATGATAAACAATCAAAAAACATCTTAAGGACCATATAGGCTACATACATACAGTACAGGCCCCACAATGTTTAGGACTTGCATACTGTACTGCATTGGCATTTATCACATAACATTTAGCACATAACATGCAAAATGTAGACTCTATGCACATGGTGTCCTAAACTATGTTCTAGAAAAATCAATTCTAACTCGGAACTAATAATTCAGGGAAAAATGGAACATAGGAGGAAACCTGGCAGACCAAAAACGACATACATGAACAACATCAATGACTGGACAGGAGGCTCAACATCTGAGTCTTTCCACAAGGCTCTAAATAGAGACAGTTGGAGAGAAAGAACCTGGCAGGCAATGCAAGCCGCAAACGCCTCAACGGTCAGACACCAGAGTCAGACAGCACCCAGGCGGATTGGGACCCGATGGATGACGCTGGATGAATGAATCATGAATGAATGAACTCTGAACTGGTCATAGAGCTGCATTACTGTACATGTAATTTGAGTTAAATCTATGTCATTTTCAGCATGTGTGAGAACTTTTGCAAATGTTTACAAAAGTCACATAAATGTAAGGCCTGCATGTAGTTTGAGAAAGAAGGGGCTAAACATATTACAGTACCAGCAATTCTGTAACTGAACAAACCAAGTAGAACTCCTCACAGTTACAAAAATCATAAATCATTTTTTTTTCTTTGATATACAATGTATATTATGTATTATAACCTTCCATTTTTCCTATTTTGACTAGATTTATACCAATATTGGTAGCATTCTCTTAATGTCAGTAAAAGGATCATAGCCAAGAGACAGTCCTCTTCACTGTTTCACTTCTCAGTCACTGCATTCTAAACTTTCTAATCACTACAGTCTATTGATTTTTAGCCTGCCACGATATGGAAGTTCTCATTATGAAAAGACTTTGGTCAGTCAGAGATTACAGCCATCTCCTTTTGAAATATCACATCTTTGACACAAATGAATTACACTCAAAAGTGGTTTAATGAAATTTGTGTGCATCACATCTCAAAGTTTGTATTCGAAAAGAAAATTGAACGCCCTTTTCTAATGAACTGCTTTAGATGATAATTCATCAAAAAAGGATTCCACTTTTGCCTTTCTTTCCGGGTATGGAGGAACCAGGACAGGGAAGAATATGCTTGTTCAGTCTCTGTATGCTTTGATATTGATGAGGTATTTCAAGACTAATCACATGATCAAGACATTTCTCTAACACATGGATCTATGTTACATGCTCTGTGCATGGCAGGCAGCTCTTGTCAACTTTTGACCAATAATGAGCATTCAAGATACAGTGGTCTCCGCCTAAGCACCCGGTCATCGGGAGACAAACAAAGCGGGCTCTTAGTCTTAGGTGGACGGGTTCTTAGGAGAACTGAAAAGTTATGCAACCTATCTGACCACAGTTTATCTTCACTACGGTACCATGATTAGTTGATCATTACCGTTTGCTAAAGATTTATCTATGCAAATAAGTACAGTCTTCTTTTCTAGACGTGTATATATTACAATTAGAAGTAACAATTCCTGATCTTTTTAGCGTATAGTTACTTCAATTCTACCAAGCGCTTTAAACGCCATGTGAGTTTTCACATAACGGTATCCATGTTGAAAACATGATATTGCTATGACAGTCCGCAGATAATTGCACGAGTGACTCAAGTATTTACAGACCGACCAAAGGAGCAAAACAGCTGACCAGTCAGGAGGCTAAACTTAACCTCCTTATCCACAAAGCCGATCACAAGTGCTGTCCCACGTGTTGTCAAACAAAGAAATGGTTACGGATTAGTCAACAACGGGGCCTGATTACACAGTCATACATCAACCATCACCTCCTCTCCTTTGTGTTCCTGTTCCCTCCATCCCCGTCCCCATTTTACTCTACATCTAGTAGTACCGTGCTTTTCTCTCAAGTGGACAGTACCGGTATGATGTGGAATTATACAATAAGTACTCGGGTATCTTGGTCTGACACCGGGCTCTTAGACGGATTTTTTTATTTGGGAGCGTCCGGAGCGGGTTCTTAGAGGGGTACATTATAGAGGAAAAATTCCGTTTCGCAGCAGTGGCGGTTCTTAGGCGGACCGCGCTCTTAGGCGGAGGGTTCTTAGACGGAGACCACTGTATTCCCATTATAAAATTATACAAACTCATGTGATGTTTCCTCAGTCATCTCAAGATACCTCATTACAACAAAATGACAAGCTTGCAAAAGGGATTTTATCTTCAGTCCTGTCAATCCTGTTATTGTAGGCCTACACTAATAAATTTTCTAGCCTTACCTCTTTTTTACCCTTGTGCAAATAGTTTGACACTTGCTTTGCCAGCTCTGTTTTTCCTGAAAAATGAAAAGAGTAAGGGAGTTCAAAATTGCTCAAGGTCCTCCCAGTATCATTTTCAGTACCGGTAATAGCACTTGGCAGAATAGCTTAATAAACAAAACAACACAAAACAATTCTCAGGCAATATCAGAGCTGTTCTTCTCATCCTACAAATTTCAGCATCATGAAAGACTAGACAGTACAAGATCTACATGATACATGTATATATTGATATGCTTTCTTTTACAGCTCACTGTAACAAATATGTGAGGTGTTCATCGAAAACATAGCATGTTGCCTACATTCAATTCGAGCACCAGTAATGATGAAAAAAAAAAAAAAAAGATCTTAATTGAGGCTTATTGAGGTTTTAACATCAGAGCATTCCTTAAACATTTGTTTTTCACCCTACAAAAGGTTTTCTCAAACCCAACACAGAAGTGTAGTTTTGGAAGTGCATTTCTTTCACAGGGTTTCTGAAGTCGCTTCATTGAAAATTTATCACAAAAATCCAGGTTTTATTATGGATTACCTCACCTGTTTGAGTTTGACTGGGTCAACACATTCCTGTACTAGCGCTACACACAAAACCTCATATAACAGTATAAACAGGGCTATCCACTGATGTGTGGTGCACATGAATACATTTGTAAACTAGAAGTACGGTAGTTGGCATGTACTTGGTGTTGTCCATGATTTCAGTGCATTCTTGTAATCACTAATTCTCCTGACCATTACTGCCGTCATATTACACTTAGCTTCTTTAAACTCATACACACTAAGAAAAAACAAACGTTTGGTTTCTGTTTAAGAGCCATTCTCAAAAGGTCGACCATAACTGCATTACCCTCACTTCAGGTTCACAAAAAGAAAGGAAAACAATAAAAT
>JBCAUA010327198.1:0-19084 GCA_038406235.1 Peronia verruculata | reverse complement strand
TATATATATGTATATATATATATATATATATATATATATATATATATACAAATGAAAATTCCAGTGGAAGAACAAGATAAATCACATTTTCTACAAAGGGAGAAAAACAAATTAAAGTTTAGAAGCCTATAGCTTTTCACTGTATTCCCTTTTAAGAACTCTCTTTTTAGCGGAACTGAGCTGGTTTTTCCAAATTATTGTCCAGGTTAACAAATCTCAGCGGGGTGCTTTATAACGGTGGGGCAATGACTCATTTTTCACAAATATGTGACTTACTGGTTTTTCCACTAGAGTCTTCATATATTTTAAGGATAATTGACTCCTCAACCTCAGGGAAAGGGAAGACAACCAGGTGGTGAGAATTGTGCTCCTGTTGTAGATGAGATGGTTATAATTGTCAAATTGTTGTGGCTGTGTGTGCTGGGTGGAGGTCTAACATTGCGGAAAGTCAATGGTACTGACCTTGGACAGCGATCTGATGCCAAAGGGAGACAAAAACTCCTGCTCGGAGAAGATAACTTTGAGCATCATCTTCAGTTTGGTGTAGGAGACCAAGGTCAGAAAGAATTCATCCTCTCCCAGTTTGCACACCTGGCAAGGGAGATAATCTGGTCAGTTTGACATTATAAGACTGTAAATGCAGCAAGAGCATTAACCCTTTCCCTGTAGGGGTTTTTATCATGCCAGTGTCCAGTCTAATGAACTCATATCAAAGTAGATCATCATTACTATATCTGGTGAACAGGCTATACCAGTACATCAAACTAAAGGTAAATGTTTAAGGAATACTCATTTGAGGAGATAACAGGAAAATAGAGTGTAACTGACTTTTTTTTTTTTTTTAGGTTAGAGAACAGAATTTGTTGTACAGATGACACAATTTCCTAATTAATTTTTCGCTGACGTTGCAAAATTGTACATCCACATTAAGTATACGTGACAGCCATGTCAAACTGTTTTCACCAGAAAGTAACAAAAATTTAGGCAAGCTGAGACACATTCTTGACTGGCTAACAAAAAAAAAACAAAAAAACTGACATGGTCATGTGTTAAAGAAATGAAGCAGAATCTTCCAAATTTAAAAACTCAATGTACAACTGCTAGCTGTAAATATCTCACTGTCTTGCTCCATTTTACCATATCCTCACAACACGACCAAGAGTTAGTCCAAATATTACTGCTTCTACAAATGTCCTTTCCTTTCCTATTCCATAACCCGTTGAGGTCGTTCAGCACCATCATAAACTTTGCAACAATCTTCTTCCATTTCTCCCTGTCCTTAGCTGCTCTTTGCGAATCAGCATTTCTTTGTCTTCCTCTTTTTTTGACCTCCTTCAACCGTAGCTTGAGGAATCACTTTGGCTCCGCCTGCTGACCTTGAGACATCTACTGATCCTAGAAATACAAACTTCAAGGTCTGGCTACAATTTCAGACAAATCAGACAATGAACCAAGCTAAAACTTTTGGCTCCCCTACCTCACAGAGACAAGATCAAACTCACTGAGCTATGTGACTTTCTACCAGGGACACAGATGTGTTGTAAGTTCAAAGGGATGGGACAGGAAACTTACATAGGGAGAAAAACCTCGATCTGACTTGAGCAGGAAAGCTTTGACCAACGGTGAATGTTTCAGATTGATTGTACAGCAGGCCAGCAAGGGAATGATCCCTGTCCACGACCGCAGGCGGATCGGAGTCTTGTGGGGGTCATGGTAGTAGATGACATCATAAAAAAACTTGTCCTCTTCATCCCATAGACCTGGTGACAGAAACAGCAGGATGAACAAGGGAGGCATAAAGGTGAGGAGATGATGGCACGATGGAATGAAGGTGTAAATGGAGAGTGAGAGAAAGTGAGAGAAAGAGAGACAGAGCAAAGTGATAACATAACAAACAGAGAAAGGCAAGCTGAAGTGAGAGTCCTGATACAACAAAGGGAGGGAGAGGAGGGGGACACAGAGGATCAGCTGATGTGACATCACAAACCAAGACTGGGATATTGAAGTAAGGGTGGGGGAGGGGGGGGGGGAATGTGTCTACTTTTACATAACTAAGATAACAATTGTGGACATTCCCCGAGACCTGCAGGAAGGTCAAAGGTGTAGCATACCATTCAACTTCGATATTCTCTGAGTTGTTCTCCACAGTGACAGCCGGAGATCCGTCCCACCCTGTGAGAGAAACCTGCTCAGTAACAGACTTAGGGCTACGCTCTCTGTGCAATATTGCGGTACTCACCACCCCCTGGAACATTCCTGATCTAAATCTCACTCTACTCTCTCCGGATCAGACTAGCTGGTCTTGCAAATTCCTCTCATAGCTGAGCTGTGTGGACACCAGAAAACCTGCCCAATGACCAACATTTCCCTCTCACTTCTGTCCCTCCCCCCCCCCCCTACTCTATCTGTACTAATGGCTGTCCTGCGTGACCACACCAATCCCTGTTACTGCAAGTCTGTCAATGTTTGGGGGGGCCCACACACCAGGAACACAACCTAACACTTCAAATAGAAACATTAAACCACATCCACCAGTGTGGATGACAAAAATTAATGGATTTAATTCCAAAACCCCCAGTTTTGCCCACACCTCACACACAGCGCAGCACCAACGATGTATCATCTTTCTTACTTTACACTGTGTGAAAGTGCAAGGCAACAGGCACTGTATTCAATTAAAAAGTTTATCGAATTGAAATTATAACTGCATTTCTTAATTCAGAGTTCCAAAATTGGTGAACTCCCTTTTAAGTGCTTCTTCTGTATGGTGAAAATTACTGAATATAGAGGTCATCACTCCCAATTGCCAGTAGTTTAATACTCAGCAGGTGGAGTGTGTTGTGTAGATGTGTGGCCATAACTGGCGCAACATGCTAGTTTTGCTGACAGAATTTATACTGAAATCCATTACTTTGTGGACTGAATGTGTGTAAGGCCCTTTGGACTGAAGGTGTGTAAGGCCCTATGAATTGAAAGTGTGTAAGGCCCTTTACCTCCATCACTGATGGAGCGATTGATGGCTTTAGCAATGAAGAGAAAGTGCTTGAGGAACTTGATGGCCATGTCAGTGTAGCTGCTATCATGCTTGCATAGTTCTATGGTTATCTGCAGCATGTGCAGCGTGAACAGCCCCATCCAGCCTGTGCAGTCTGCCTGAAATAGTGAGAGCCAGACAAAACTGGGTCAGATGGGTCAGTCAAAACTAGGTCAGATACAACTGGGTCAGTCAAAACTAGGTCAGACAGAGCTGTCTCAGTTGAAACTGGGTCAGACAGAATTATATGGGTCACAACTGGGTCAGTAAGAATTGTGTCAGTCAAAACTGAGTTAGGGATGTCAAACTGGTTTTGTCTGAAAAAGTTGGCTAATTTTGTGCTTCTGCCACTTCATATTTTCTCAGATGAGCTGGGCACTGTCCAGTTACATAAGATACTAAAAAATAAAATATTCTAGAATCTGGGAGCACATGGTATTCTAGATCCAGATAAGTCTATCCAGTGCATATCATTTGTTTTGCTGCTGAAACTTTCAGGTGTTCTTTTCCATCAACAACTCTCACACGACCACTCAACTGCACGTTTGGCACGTGTGCAGAATTAAGCATTGCAAAATTCAATTTCAAGCTTCAATCAATAGCTGAACATCAGTTTGATTCTTATCTGCCATTTACACCAAATTCTATCATCCCCTTGGCTTCACTGTATCATGCGGATTTGTATTCCATTTAAAATTACTATAAAACAGTGATTGGCTAATGGTTCAGCAAAAGTTGCCAGTGGATTGGCTAGCTGTAGAAAAGTCAGCAACCAAAAAGTCGGATTTCGGACTGAAGTTGGAAATTTGACATATCTGCTGGCTCAGACAGAACAGGATCAGTCAAAATCAAGTGAGACAGAATTAGGTCACTCAAAACTGGGTCTGACAGAATTGGGTCAGTTAAAACTGGATCAAACAATATTGAATCAGTCCAGGTGTCAGATGCTCACTGACACACACTAACACTCACACACATGCACTAAAAAAAGTCACAAAGAACTGAGGAACAGCAACTGTAAGGGGAAAAATCTTTGTACAATGAAACAACAATCTACAAGGCTCTGCCAAAGTTGGGATTAGATCATGGTTCTTGAGCAAAATTTGCTCCCCACTCCTAGATTGACTTTGGGTGTAGCCAATGACACAAAAAAAGTTGACCTTGAACTTAACCCTAATTCTAAATGAATAAGGCTGAGTTCTAATGAGGTGTGTTCTAGGAAAAGGTTTGCCTTTGTTAGTCCTTTACAAATAAAGTTTTTCTCAGAGTTGAGAAATGGCGGTGAGCACTTATGGTGATTACCTGTTTGAGGACGTTGATTCCCACCGGGAGATGAGAACGATCAAAGACACTGATGTTGTCGAGGCCCATGAATCCGTGACCATAGAGATAGACTGACCTTGGATCTTTCTTGTGCCACCTGACAGTATGTGCCGGCAGTGACACGGACAGACAGAAGGAAATAACAATCAATCACAATTAATGGCTCAGTGACTGGATCGTCGGACTCTGGATCAAAAGTTCTGAGTTTAAATGCCTACATTCTGCTGTTTTATTTTTGGGAAAGACATTTTACATGCAATGTCTCGACTGACTTTAGCCAGGTTAGAATGGATTTCCAGTTGACTACTGACAGAGAGACACTGTTAGATTGATAAGAATGCATGTAAGGATCTTCTCTAGATCTGCTACACTAGTACCACACTGTCAATTGTTAAGAGCTTGTATCGTAAGGGCAAATGTGATATATAAATGCTTTCTATTATAATTACTATTATCTTTCTAAATACAGTAACCCTGATTCTAGAACATTCAGTCACAAATCAAAATGGAAAATAAAACAAACAACCACAAAATAATAACTTAAAAACAAACTTAGAAATGAAATGCTAGAATTCTCCATCAATCAAGATGATAAATTCTGATGCCTGCTACAACTGGGCAAACACTCCAATTAATAAAAACTCGATAATATGTAATAAGAATGACAAACGACAAGGCAGGGCTACATGTATGGATAGACAAGAAAATAAATGGAGTGGGTATGGACAGTGTGTGGATGAAACTGGATGGACAGAGTTGGCTGGGGGAAAAGTGACTCAATGAGGTATTTCGTGAAAAGTCACATGACCGAGGATTTTCGCTCACATGCTGATTTGTTTACTTGCTCTGCGCATGGCAGACAAATCTGGACGAATGATGAGCTTTCAGATCTATCACATCATATAAACAAAGCCGCATGTGAGCGATGTTGCCTCGGTCATGTGACCGATCTTGAAATACCTCATTATGTCTATCTAGATCTATAGATCATTCAGATCAGTGTAAAATCTATCTAGATTAGATCTAGAGTCTAGTCTATATTTAATAGCGAGATGTTCACATGTCTTCTCTTTTGCTGCTAGATCTAAAATCTACATTGTCATTTTGGTTGGTGAAAAACAAAATTCCTACCTCACTTGCACACTGATTTATAGACAAGCCATATATAACTTTTGTCTAATTAGTTATGTTTTTATTTAATGCTGTATCTTATAAGACATGTTTTTTTTTTTTTTTTAACTTTTCTCAGATCATGCATCTGCATGGAAAAATAATTGTAATCAAACGCAATGGTGCAGATGGAGCCCATTTTCCTCTCACTGCTGCTAGCTGTGTTTTTGGCAGGTAAAACTCCAGAAAAACATAGTTTGTAACTAGGCTAGATCTAGATCTATATATTATAGGCCACTGTAGAATTAGACTCTATATTTGAACGACTCTCGTCAAATTTTGAGCACATGGAGTTAATGGTATCACTGTAAAGATTATTAATTTCCCTTTAAGTGTGTGAAAAAAATGACCTCTCTAACCTAAGTAGAAGTTGAGATTATGACAATTGAAGATGATGGGGGTGGCCTGTTGCTACAGCTGAATGTATTGAGAAAAGAGCAGATAACTTTTGTAAATCCGTAATTAAACCGTGTTAGAACATACCACTAAAATTACAATGTTTGGGCTTTCACTCTTATCTATTTCAGTAAATTGAACTCTGAATGCATTTTTAGACTGATATAGAAGGGTTTGGTGAAGAAAACAAAAATGCATTAAAAATTAATTCACTGTTGAACACCTGATTTCTCCGGTCGGCTCAGTTTAAGGAGCCCCTGATTTCATCTTGTCACATTTCATATTCTGTATGATTATATTAGGCCTACATATTGTGCCTTTTTATTTTCAAGGGGAATGGACAGTGACATTAGGATACAGCTTCCAAGTGTGGATGAAAAACAGTGCCAGATAGAAATAGATGGCAAAGGACATGTGAGTTTTGCTTTGCAGCCATGCTGAAAGTCAGTTTGATTTATGTACATGTGATGAATTTCATGTGTCAATCTAAATGCATTTCTTGTTGCTTCCAAGATTCACTATCTGAGACTCATGGAAGAAATTCTCACCAGCCAGTATTGTACTATCTGGATCTAGTGTAATTAAAATAATTTTATTATTCCGAAATTAATTGTTATTAACATTAGAAAAGGAGTGTATATAATCTGAAAGTGCCGCTCGTCTACTGTACGAGAATTAACACACTGAATTGAATGAAAACTTCAGACTTTTACAAGGAACGGATTTCACTTGTAATAATAATGGTATTTTGCTTTATCTTTGATTATTTTTTTTTTTTTTTTTAGTCTATAAACTTCATTTTGAAAGCCCTATAAAAGCTCTGGAATTTGATATTTTTTTTAGATGTCCTGTAATTGAGATATCACATGTGGAAACAAGATTGGAAGGTCGTAAAGGGTAAGATGCGGTGGATCCAAAGTAAAGCTTATCAGCAATACATGTTGTATTGTTGTCATCTCCTTAGAAATTTTTCTGGAATGCAGTGTTGAACCCTGATTCATGCGATGGCATAGGCTTGATTATCTTGGTTTTGTTGTAACATGACTGACTTAAATAACTATGGAAGTAACAAATATTTTTTTTTTTTAATTGAACCAGGTCTTTATGAAAAACCTTAGCCGGTCAAGCTCAACCTTGATCAATGATAGACCATTGTCAAACACTTTGACTGCTTTGTCTCATGGAGATGTAATCACCATTGTGGACAGAAAGTTCAGATTTGAGTTTCCGCCTAACTCCCGATTCTCTCAGGGCAAATCACCAAAGGGAAAAAGCCCAAGGACTCCAAAGAACATGAATGCCTCATTGGTAAGACCATGCAGGATGAAAATTTATGTTTAGCTTTGAATTAAGGGCTTGCTGTCTTATTGCATTTTTTGTTTTTATTTTGTTTTCTTTTTAAAGATTAATATTTAGTTTTTAAATTTGTATCCGTTTTATGGTTTTGAAGATATTCATCAGAAATGATGATGTGTTTAAGATGTATTATGGAGGACTTGAATATATATACGTGGTGAATTTATACAATACTTATTGCGATTTGATTGGAATATTCCAATTTTTTCGCACAAATTTCTGTCCTTCTGTTTTTTGTATGTTTGTTTTTTTGTTTTTTTTTTCGTTTGCCTGCAGGACATTCCGGTTTGTTTTCCTGACATTGGCCCGGCCATGCCTGATTTGAACTATGTCAATTTCATTTTACCAGAAGTACCGGATATTTTACCTCGCGTCTGCCTTGTGAACTTGCGTTTCAGTTCTGTCTTGCAATCGCCACTATCTCAGCCAATCTGATAAGTTATTGCTTGTTTAAAAGCTGCGTTGTATCTAGCAGAACTAAATTTACACAGGGATGTCAAACTTTTTTGTCATTGCTGACTTTCCTACTTTTGGTCCTACTGCTGACTTTTACTGAATCCATGAGACAATTGTTGGTTTACAATAATTTGCAATACAAATTTTGCAGGATGACAGTGGAACTGGAAGTACGAAAGACTTAAATCTCATACTTCAGACGATAGTCGGACTGTTGTTCGGTGGCTGTTTGAAGATCGAGATCACAGTTCGTTGCGCTTAATTCCTCACACCCAACAATATGCAGTTGAGGGGTTGCATGAAAGTTGTTGATAGAAAATCAGCACGTTGGAATATTCACAACAAATAATGCGCCCATGTTCTTTGAAAGACTAATGTTTGAGGGCAGCTGTTTGCAATCTAGATCAAGAGATTCTAGATCTTGTTACTAGATCTAGGAAATAAATCCGATTACGCTTGATGGTTATGGTGATGGCACTGCCATTAGTCCTTGGAGTTTCCACCACATGGAAATTTTCCGACTTTTTTTGTGAAAACAGTTTGACATCCCTGTTTATAATATTTAGTTCCAACTTTACGTATATCGGAAACAGGGATACTTTCACTTCTTGGGGCAAGCCCAATTCACATGCTTTTCACTGCTGCCAACAGCTTGTTTGTTTAGATGTCTGGATCCAGATTCTAGATTTTCTTTACAGATATTTATTTCCTAGTATGTGGTTGAATTGTAATTTTTTTCATTAATCTTTTTATTATTATTGCTATTCAGAAATAATAGGGATTAATATTATTTTAGATCTAATTTAAGAATTAGATATCTAGTTCTACAGGGGAATAGACTAAATAAATCTGTAGATCTACAGATCTACATTTTAAAGGTAAACATGATTAGCTATAGTTTTACTCATTGTTTTGTATGATTCTGTTGTTTTTTTTTTTTTTCAGCCAAATTCAGATTTTTGAGAGCAAAGATACTGATTTTTGGGGTTGGCAAAGTGGCAGGTCTGATTATACATTTTTCTCTCAAAAATTATAAATTTTGTTTATTTGTTCCTGAAGGCCAAAATTAGCTCAATTGGAGGAAAGAGTCCCAAAACACCTACCAGGTCATCACCAGTGAAGCCTCTCAGTCCAAGAACAGATAATGTTCCTCTGCCAGCTAAATCACCAAAATCACCTCGTTCAGCTAAGAAGAGTCCAGCATCTGCTAAAACATCTCTGATTGTTGCAAATGCCAGCGCATTGAATGTAAACACCAACCGCACGCCAGAGCAGGCCTCACAGGAATCCCTAAAGAAAGGCTCATCACCAGATTTCTTATTTGGTTTGTCACCTTCATCCTTCTATAAGGCTTCTGTCACCCCAAGGGCTCTGAAGAAGTTGTCCGATGCTCAGCAAGGGAAAAGGAGCCCTGTCAAACAAACCACAGGGTCACCTGCTCAAGCAGCAGCAACATCTCAGGTAGACTGATTGGAGAAGAAAGAGAGGGGAGGGTGAGACTGTTATAGATTGTTGCTCAGACCATATCTTCTAGTAGGGCAGTCAAGGGATATGGTTTGGAGTGTGTGGCCTGTCTTGCATTTGTCTAGAAATAACTTGACCCATTTTAAATTATTTTTTCCTACAAGTTGAGACCATTCCTTTCCTTGTGACGTTTTTAATATAATATTTGGCAGAGAGGAGACTGCTGACTGGACAACTAGGCTATGCAGACGCCTGCAATGGCTTACATGAATTAATTTCAATTCAGATTTAACTTGCTGAAGACTGAGCCTTTTTTTTTTTTTTTTAGTTTGGACACACTAAAGACTTGCATTTTCAGAGGAGTTTCAAGAAATTAATAAACACACTTTTCATACTCCCACATCAACCATTTTAACTCACTAAAAACTGAGTTTTTTTTTTTTTTTATGTTTGGTTCATATACAAATACGTTGAAGACTGCAGTTTTCAGGGGTACAGTGGTCTCCGTCTAAGAGCCCGGTCCACCTAAGAACCCACCTCTGCTAAGTAACAATTTTTCCTCTGTAATTTCCCTCTCTAAGAACCTGCTCTGGGCACTCCCAAATTAAAAAATCTGTCTAAGAGCCCGGTGTCAGACCAAGATACCTGAGTAGTTATGGTATAATTCCACATACTGTCCACTTGAGAGAAACGCACAGTGCTAGATATGCAGTAAAATGGGGACAGGGATGAAGGGAACAGGTAGACAAAGGAGTGGAAGTTTTGGTTGATGTATGACTGTGTAATCAGGCGACGTTGTTGACTAACCCGTAACCATTTCTTTGTTTGACAACACGTAGGACAGCACTTGTGATTGGCTTTGTGGACAGGGAGGTGTAAGTTTAGCCTCCTGACTGGTCAGCTGTTTTGCTACTTCGATCGGTCTGTAAACACTTGAGTCACTCATGTGATTATCCGCAGGATAGCATAGCAATACCATATTTCCAACTATGATACTGTGATTTGAAAACTCACAGGGCATTTAATGCTTGACCACATCTCTGCATCTCAATCTTGTCCATGGTGAAGGCCAACAGGGCATGCTTCTCTAAGGTTCAAGCTGGTGTATATGGGTTGTATGCTGTGATACAGGAATGCCCAAAACCTATGGGATGAAAATTTCCACTTTTTGCTCATCTGACTAAAGTTAAATGATGTAGTAACCTTGAAAATTTTGTGAAAATCTGACCACTCCGTCATGGTCAGGGAGATGTATCACTGATCATCTTTTGTACTTGTGAGTCCAGCCCCTCTGCTTACTGCTAGTTTCAAGTATTACATGTAAAGAAGGGTTGGAAATAGGGGAGGGATCTGAGGAAATGTCGTCATTCAGAGGTGTAATGTAGGCTTGCATGGTACAGTGGTCTCTGCCTAAGAGCCCAGTCTGCCTAAGAATCGCCTCTGCTATGGAACAGAAATTTTCCTCTCTAATTTACCCCTCTAAGAACCCGCTCTGGGTGCTCCCAAATACAAAAAATCTGCCTAAGAGCCTGGTGTTGGACCAAGATACTCAAGTAATTATGGTATAATTCCACATCATACTGTCCACTTAAGGGAAACGCACAGGGCTAGATATGCGGTAAAATGGGGACAGAGATAGAGGGAACAGGTAGACAAAGGAGTGGAAGTGATGGTTAATGTATGACTGCAAAATCAGGCCATGTTGTTGACCAACACGTAGCCATTTCTTTGTTTTACAACATGTGGGACAGCACTTGTGACTGGCTTTGTGGACAGGGAGGTGTAAGTTTAGCCTCCTGACTGGTCAACTGTTTTGCTACTTCGATCGGTCTGTAAACACTTGAGTCACTCATGTGATTATCCGCAGGATAGCATAGCAATACCATATTTCCAACTATGATACTGTGATTTGAAAACTCACAGGGCATTTATGGGCTAGGCAGTATTGATGTAACTATACGCTAAAAAGATCAGAAATTGCTACATCTAATTATAACGCACACAGGGAAGAAGGCTGAACTTATTCACATAGATAATCTTTAACTACCAGTAACAATCATAGTAAATGAAGACAACCTGTGATTAGGTGGGTTGCGTAACTTTTCATTTCGCCTGCCTCAAGTCAATCCGTCAAGAGTTGTGAGGAACATCTCATTTGACAACAGGACGTCCCGCAAGTGTTGCGGAAAACCTCTCCAATGAGTTAACACATATGGCAGTACTAGATCAATTCGCTCTGATACAGAAAACGGAAATAGATTGTCACATAGTTATTTTTAATGATTTTTTAAAGATGGGTCCGATTTCGGGTTTCCCGAGAATTTGTGGAAAACGTTGGAAAATATAGATCTGAGTTGTCCAGAAATTGGACAGCGACGGTTTTCATATCTTTGCCTGCTGTGCAGAAGTTTCTCTAGATGTAGAAGCACTATATATAGACAAAGAAGATGCTGGTGCTTTGCTTTTTCCCTTCTCTGTACCACGCCCATAATCACTACTGCTTTCCTTCCGTACTTTCACTTTGAAGTGACTTTCCTTGATCTTCATAAACTCAAAAAGTTACTGACTGATTTCCACCAAATTTTGTATGAAACAAAACAAATGGTGACCCTATGGTCAGAGGTGGTTCCTGAGGCATCTGTGGGAAATGGGTCCATGTGAAAAAAATTATAAAGTCCATCCCGCAGGAGTTGCAGGAAACATCTCAATTGACCACCAGCCTGTCCCACATATGTTGTGGGAAACGTCAATGAATTAAGGAGAGATACAGAATCCTCAGACAGCATGAAAATAATAATCTTTGTACTTGTTGTGGTACAGTTAATTATTATTATTCTAATGATTTGTCAACCGTTATGAATTTCAGAGCTCAGGGAGTCCTTACATGAAGACTAATGCAAGCTTGCGGAAGAGCATTACTGATTTGAAGCGGCGCTCAATGCCCGTATTTGAAACAGAAGAAAGTTCACCAAAAGTGGTGGATACCTCTGCTGCTTCTGGTGAGTAATTTTTCCATCCCAAAATCTTCCATTTCATCAATCAAGTTACTGTCAGTATCGTCAGATTGTTGATTGGACACTAAACAAAGAACGGAGAAGTGAAATGACTTGCGACCAGGGCAAATGAGTCAGAAGTCGCGCCGGGCAACGAAGACAAGCACCTAGTTTTGGTTGTTTTTAGCTACTTTCCAAGATACTAAATTTTTATTTATTTTTTCTTTCTTTTTTTTTTTTTTTTTTTTTTTTTTTCAAAACATCAATTTAGCCTTTTTTTTTTAATCTGGAAAAAAAAATATTTTAGTATCATAGTCGGAAAATAGCGAACAACGATAAAAAACGCCTGTGACTTGGTCACCTGGCACGACGTGCGACTCATTTGCCCTAGGCGCAAGACAAATAAAAACTTACTTTCACCAGTAAGCAAAAATTGATGTTTTGCTGACCAAATATTTGTAGCAATTTCAAATGTGACCTGTTTGGTGATACAGTCGATAATTATTTCTCACCCATGATTGAGCTGGGGAGGGGGTGCGTCATGGAAGTAATTTTTTTTTATAATTGTAGATAATTTTAACCTTTTCCATCGAATTCAGCAAGTTCAAATTAGAGGAGAACAGTGACAAAAAAAAATGGACTTTCTTACGATTGCCATGGCAGTGCCGCCATCTTGGATTCTGGCGTCCCTAAATTGACCGATTTTAAAATCTTTCTCCTCTTCCAAACTTCCAAATTTCAATGATACTTGATAAAACTTGGTGAACATATTGTTTTGTATAATATCTAAAAAAAAAAAATTACATATTTTTAGCCCTTAGCATTCGTTAGAAAATTTTATATAAATTTTTGAAAATGCCATATAGCGAAAATTCAAATTTTGCCATTTTTTCAAACTAAAAACCCAATCTTCTCTAAAACTTACCAACCGAATTTTAACGCTGATACGTAACTTTTTGGGTTTTATGGTGACAATGATGTGTGCCAAATTTGGTTTGAATCGGTTTCGAAACAAAAAAGAGATAGCGAAACATTGTCCAAAAACCAGGTTTTGAGAAAAACACATTTAAACTTTTCATTCACCAAACATTAACATGAAGTATGAAGAGCTTTGTCTTTGGCTTTCAACATTGGAACAGCCTTTTTTTTTTTTTTTTTTCTTTTTACAAACTAGTCCTCTTTCCGAGACTTCTGTGTCTCTTTCTGGGCGTATTTTTAAAAAAATTTTGCCCCCCTACCCCCATCAAAACAGGAGGTCTCTGTTTATCTCTCATATCATTTTTGAATGCAAACCAAGAGAGTTTTGATCTTTACTATAACGTATAGTCGACAATTGAACTATTGGTAGCAGAAAGAAGGCAAAATTGCACTATTTATAGGACAGGGAAAGTCATTTTAGAAGGTTTACAGTGATAATTTGCATGCTCGGCAGTTTTTCTTGCCTTATAGTGGTCATATAGTGTCCACCCCTGGCATTGGAACTCGTGAAATTGCTAGAGGTGATAATCAAGTGTTTTTGCACCCTTTGCCTATATATAATCAAATCGCGATGATCTACGGCCTTATTTAGCAGCCAGATGGACGGAGCCAAATCCTGATTGACAATACGCTAGGTCTACCGTTGAATGACCATTGGTCAAACACATTTAAATGGACTTTGCAACTTCTTGATACCATTTTTACATGCAGATAAGGTAGTACATTTAAGAGGAAACAAAAGCACAAAACCGCATTTTTTAGACGGGGTGTAAAACATAACACTACATGTCCGGACTAGGTTACATCATGTACTGTTGGCTTACAGACACAGGCCTTGGCAATGGCGACAGGCAGGACTACTGCCCATAGCAACAGACGGGATAACAGTTTCTTGCTGAACCATGAATGAAAACTATACTCGGGTGGCATTCTGAATGACGCCAAAGCATGAAATGCTGAAAAACTGTGATATACATTATCTTCGGCCTAGTACTAGTAGTACTAGACATACTACTAGTGGAGGGAGACCTTCCTCTTGGGCTCTTGGTTTCGCAGGGCTGATGCTCGTGCATGATAGACTGCCTAGCAAATGTTGTAATATGGGGGGAATTTTGTTGAAAACAGTGCAAAACTAGAGGTCATAGGTCGCATTTGAGGGGAAGTCACTATTCTTGGGTACTTTGCATAAACATATCCGTCACTGAGAAAAAAGTTTCAGTAAAGGTCGTTGTTAAGGGACTCGTTTTCGAGGGGTTCCACTGTTCTAGGTAAATTTATTTTTTACCTCAAGGCCACAGTGATTAGCTTTTATGTAAATTATTGCAAAAAATGCATAGCAAAATCTAGCTCATCTCTCATCCAGTGCATGTGAAACTGAAAATTTGCATCTAACTATGAACTTGTGGTACTAGGAGAACACAGTAAAAGTCAGTTGTATATATCGCATCTTCATGAGATGTACACTATGATCATAACAGTAAACATCACTATTAAAGAAGTAGATGAAATTTAAGCATTTTATTGTCTCTTTCATTCTGCTAACAGAAACCATTCAAATTACAGCTCCCAAAGCAAGTAACACCCCCCAAGCTGGCTCAAAAAGAAAATCCCCTGGATTTGCCATGCCAAACTCAAAAAGAAAACGAGTATCCTTCGGGCCAAGCCTGAGCCCTGAACATTTTGACAAAACTCTACCTCCAAAAACACCTGTTAAGAAAGGTGCAACTCCAAGCCGTGCAGATCGCGAGGCAAGTAAATCTCTATTGAAAAGGAAATCACCAGCAAAGTCACCTAAAATTGTCGCCATTACTCAAAAGAAGAGCCCAGCAAAGACACCTGTCAAGGATACCAGAGCTGTTTCATCTCCTAAAGCTGAAGCACAGAAGTCACCATCAAGGAGCCCATCAACTAAGGGTACTAGCCCTAAAGATCAGACACCTTCAAAATCCCCTGCCAGAAAACCATCTCCAGGAAGATCATCAAAGAAATCTCCAGCCAAAAGCATGACGCCAGCTAAAATTGGAAGGCAAAGTACATCTCCGAGAGCCCAGGCTGGAAAGTCACCCAAGATATCTCCTGCCAAAACTCCATTTTTGATAAAGAGTCCAGTACAGACAACAGCAGCATCTCTTCCCGAGGTGAAACCTTCATCTCCTAAAGCTCAATCCCAGAAGTCAGTCTCTGTACCATCATCACCTCTGAAAAAGATGGCATCTCCTAGAAGATCCAGCGGAAAGGTCACATCACCAGAAGCTGCCTTACCTAAAGCATTGTCAAGATCCCCGATGTCACCTGGAAGCAGGGCTCGATCTGCATCACCCCGGCAGTCACAAAAGTCTCTTCCACCATCTGCTAAACAAGAAACGCCACCAGCTAAGGGAACACCTATAAGCGAAACTCCAAAAAGTTCCAAGAAACAGAAGAAGTCACCAGCGACCATTGTTTTCCCAAACGATTCATTGATTTTATCCCAGGATCTATTTTCACAACAGAGCCCCACAGTTGCGGAGACACAGCAGAGCCCAGGGTCAGCAAAAGGAAGGGGCAAATCACCTAAGGCTGCCAGAGCCAAAAGTGCAAGTCCGGCAGGCATTAAAAGAATTTTTAAAACACCAGGATCAAAAAGAGGCAGATCAGTAGAAGTGAGTCCCATTGCACTGCAGCGCTTGGTGAAAACACCTAAAGAGAAAAGTGTGAGGATTACAGCTGTAAGTCCAACTGGAGTAAAGCGACTGGTAAAAACACCCCGGGTGAAGAGGACGGGCCAAGCTGTGAACAGCCCAACAGGTTTGAAGAGACTAGTAAAGACTCCTAAGCAGAAAACCAAGGGGGAAATTTCATTGATTGGTGTCAAAGAGCTCATGAAAAGCCCTGTTGGCAATACAGCAGACACAAGCTTCTCAGGAGTTTCAGTGTTGTTCACCACTCCAGGGATATCCATCCCAAAAAGTGGCAAGAAAAGATCTAGCCCCAAAAGTGCTAGTCCCGGACGTGCCAAACTTACCAAGCCAGTTGACACTCCAAGACCAATATTTTCACCTAAGCGCAGCCGCACTCCCAAGAAATTTTTTGATGAGATGCCAGCTGGTACTTTGGCCTCACCAAAACTAGCTAGTGTCAAGTCTCCTAATACATGTGCATCCCTTAAGTCTGCATCTCCAGTAAAATCACCCAGATTGACTGCTCCTAAAGCAGTGAGATCTCCAAAACTAGCCACTCCCGCTATAGCTGCAAAATCACCCAAAACACCATCTACCATCAAAAGGGGGAAATCTCCAAAGCAAACCAGTCCAGCAAAGGTTGCAAAGTCTCCCACACCAACTGGCCCTGCAAAGGCTGCAAAATCTCCTAAACCAGCCACTCCAGGAAAGGCTGCTAAATCTCCCAAATCAGCCACTCCTGCAAAGTCTCCCAAACCAGCTACTCCTGCAAAGACTGCACAATCTCCCAAACCGGCTACTCCCGCAAAGGTGGCAAAATCTCCTAAACCAGTTTCTCCTGTAAAGATTGCAAAATCTCCCAAATTGGCCACCCCAGCAAAAGCTGCAGTGCCTCCCAAACTAACCACTCCAGCAAAGGTTGCAAAATCAGTCACTCCAGCAAAGGTAACAAAATCCCCCAGTAGAGCTACTTCTGCAAAGTCTCCTAGATCAACTCCTGCAAAGGTTGGCAAGTCTCTAAAGCCAGTCACTCCAAGATCAATGAAAAAGATTTCTGGCCGTACTCCAGGGAGTCAAAAGAAACAAGGATTGGTCATGAGCAGCCTAGCAGAGAAAATAGTTCCACCACCCCAGGATATCAATAAACTAACAGCATTGCGGGCAATCCATGGTCATCGTGCTACTCCAAAATTGGCAGCTGTAAAGAAGACAACTCCAAAATCATCATCAAAAATAGGTCAAGTTGCTACAAAGAAGACCCCCAAAATTAAAACCTGGTCAGAAATCGTCAAGTCTGGAGCTCCAGTTATGAAACCTGCTGCTTCCAAGAAAACTCTTCCAGTGAAAAATGTACTGGTGAAGCAGAAGTCTCCTGTGAAGGTAAATTTTAAATAATGGCTAAGACCTTTGACTAGATATTGATTACTGTACTTTAATGTGAAAAATATGTAAGGAAATGATTTTGGGCGTCGTGTATTTGAAAAAAAAAATGAAATTTGAACCTGTCTTTTTTTTTTTTTTTTTTTTTTTTTTTTTTTTTTTTTTTTTTTTTGTGACATGAACATTTTTTGTGACATATTATGAAATACTCGTGTGATTTTAAGATCTTTTGACCTTTACGATTAACTTTTGCATTTTGACATAGCTCTCTGTATTGTGATGTACTCGATCTGAATAGAGTGAACGATACCTTGGTAATTCTGAATGTTTCCCAGGGTAATAGTTTTTATCAGGGATGTCAAATTTCCTACTTTAGTAGGATTTCCTACTTTTTGGCTGTCCGCAGTTTCTCCGTTGGCCCCATATCCGCTAGAATTTACCATTTATATACCTTAATAAAGCTAGGAACTTTTCTTACTTTTTCGTGTAGACATATGGACATCCCTATTTTATAATTCCATGCTGTCATTTAAGTAGTTATGGGATATCAGTATCAATGATTATGTGCTCTTATTTTCTACTGGCCTTGTATGGAAGAACAAACCTAACTCAGTATGTTGCAATGAGCTGTGTTGTTTGTCCCTTTACGTCATGTACTGGTATCAGTAAGTCTCCGTGATAGTACTCCTTCCTGTCCACTTGCTTGTTACACTCACTGAGTCATGTCTATTGCCTGTGTCTTTGATGTCATAAATATTTGGCAAGTTTCCCACTGTTTTCCCTACTCTTTTGCACATTAATCTTTGTCACTGGAGATTATGTTGAATTCTGAATGAATGAAATATTCATTTCCGACCCTCCTGGGCAAATTGCCGGATGGAAAGGAATCTAAACACTGCTGCAGCAGCTGACACCATGATTATTTACAAGCTAGCTTACCTTCTGGAGATATTATTCATTTTATCCCCATATTTTCACTTTAAAGAGCATAAGTCTTAGGATTTGGAAATGCAGTACTGTCCTTAATTTTTTGATATATTGAAATTGTCTTGATGTGACACAGGTTTGCTCATAATGTGACTGTTCCACAGAGAGCAGGAAAAACTCCTAAGACACCTAGAGCCCTTGCTAGAGCAATGGCACCAACAACTGGACATGCAGACTCACCGGCCACCATTGTTATCGGAAAGAAAGTCAAGGCAGCCAAAGTGAAAACTCCAAAACCATTGCCACGCAAAGGAAGGAAGCAGTCAGTTGTAAGATGATTTTTCGGTGATCTTTTAAATGTTATTAGTTGTATATTGTGTCTAGGGAACTATTTAAAATATACAGTGGAATCTTCTTAAAGTCAGCTTCTTGGGACTGAGAAAAAGTTGACTTTAGGCAAGACTGACCATGCATTTTCAGGGGACATCTCTGGTAGGTAGGGGGAATTAAGATAAAGTATGCGTCATATAAAATTTATTAGGTTATGCCCTCATCACTCAGCCTAAGGAAAAAAAAAAAAAACAACAGCACAGCTTCCCCCTTTAACTCACTGAGCCCTAGGCCTGAGTTCACCGGCTGCTGCTGGTGCCTGACGATTTCTGCCATTTTTCAAAAATAAGAAAAAAATTGTAAATATGTATCAAATGTTATGAAACTTAGTGAAATGATAGTATACTAAACATATTTTACATTTATGAAATTGTTTTTACAAAATTCGAAGCAATTTGAAAGATACAGATAATAGAAAACGGGGGGAAATTTGGGAGAAAAACTTTCTGACATTCACAGGAATAGCGATAAATCACCCTTAATACGCAAGATACTACTCACCAAACTGAGAAAAATAATCCAAACTGTCAAATGAAGTATACTCAAACACATATAAG
>JBCAUA010327087.1:0-19085 GCA_038406235.1 Peronia verruculata | reverse complement strand
GCCACGATTTATTGTTTACAAACATGATAAACAAATCCAAAAAGTGCTACGAAACTACGCCCGCACTCGAGAGGCGCCGGGTGACGTGAAGGTGTATGTGAGACAGCCCGCGCTCGTAGGGCGCGGGGTGATGTGAAAAGGTTAATATTAGCTGAAAGAATATTTGGCCGAACTATGTCTTTCTCAAAAACAAATATGTTGTTATAAGAGACACTAAAAGAGTAGCTTTTAGTAGAGGCCAAGATCTTGATCTTCATTTGAACTTTGAATTATAGAGGTTTATTGTTTTGAGGCATATTGTGAAAAAAAAAAAATTGTTTTCTTTCATTCTTTCTAAGAATGTCTTATTTCTCACTTTGTACATTATTTGGCAACTTGTTTTTGCTACTAATATGGTGTTCTGACACATACAATTGTGCCATTTCTCCAAAATAACACCCCCCCCCCCCCAAAAAAAAGATAATTTGTGTGACAGGAATGTCAGACTTTCCTACTTTGGTAGGGAAACAGACTTTTTGGCTTTATACAGATCTCTTTGCTGACCTCTTTGTTTTTTTAATTAAAAATACTGCAGCTTTATACATCTTCCCATATGAATTTGGCATGAAAAAAAGGCATGATGCAAAGGTTTCCTACTTTTACATAAAAACAGTTTGACATCTCTTTTTAAAGTTTAAAATTTAAACTTTGAAGAGGAATTAAAAAAGAAAAATTAATGGAAATAATTTGAACTGTCTGTTACATGCTTTGCAATAAATAAGCTAAAAATATTTGTATACAAATTGCAGTAAATAATCCTTGAAGATAAACATTTTGAAGCAATAATTGTTTTGAGAACTACATTTTTTTTTTTTTTTTTAAGGTTATACCATAATTTTTTTTTTCAGCCCATAGCTCCAAAGTACTTGAGTGATAATAGGTGTATTTTGTCAGGCCAGCAAACATGCTCATGATTTTTATCTTTTGAAAAGAAATGATTTTTCATATGTCATGTTTGAAAGAAAGAATGCTCTTTGGTAACATTTACATTCTAAGACATTTGAAAATGAAGTGATGTAACATTCATTCCATCAGAATAATTGTATAGAGTATAGCAGTTTTGTTAAGTGTTTCCCAGGAAGAATAGATAGATTATTTCCTGTGTCATGTCGTATTGTCAATCATTTCCTTGAAATTCCTACTTTATGGTTTTCTGTTGCAGAGCATTGAAGAGGCAAACTTCAGATACACAGGGGCACGAATATGCCAGTTCCTTAGTAGCAACTTGAAAAGCAATCCAGTTTTTGCAGGCTTTCACAGAATTTTCTTCAAGAGGTAAGTTTAGCCTTCATATCAGTTGTGGCTCTTTTTTTTTTTTTTTTTAAATTATAAAGTGAAAAAATAAAAGTGAAAATCGTGCAGGGCATTAATTGTTAAATTTTAGTTTATAATCTAGTATATGTGGACAATTGTTTCAGTAAAATGAGTCAGGGCAAATGCATGTCACAACATAAATTACGTGTAGTTTTTTAGATTTGATTCCTATACAACTCTTTGTTATATTTTGTTTTGTAAATGTGTTGAATATCTTAAGCTTGCAAAACTGCAAACTAGAGTGTAATACATGTACAAAGGAGGAGCTCTCTTGAATTGTTTGGTTTTTAATTTTTGATATGTCCCCTATGCAGATGTCAGCAAGAATACAAAAGGTGTCAGGAGCTTAAAAATGGCAGTCCACAAGATCAGGAAAGACTGAGAGGTTTAGCCATGTTCATGGCCGAGCTTTTCCTTAATGTTGAGGTAAACAGCTATTCTATTGCACAAACTGAATTTAATGGATGAACCATTTAATTTTAGCCACCTAGGTTACTTACCTTTGCCGGGAATCAGAGGTATGATTCAAATGAAAAAAAAAAAATCACTTTTGCTATTGTAATTTGTAAGTGAACAAAAAATTTAAAAAATTATCTGAAGAGAAAAGAAAGTTCCTTCGTATTAGTTAAAATTTTTTTGAAAGAATTTTCCAGTCATCATGCTGAAGTAGTCAAAGCAAAGGCGTCCGCCCCCTGTTTGTTTTCATGCATATTTCGTGTGTGGCTGCAAAACATTTTGGTTCTGTAAAGCGCTTCGAGCCCTCTGGGGGTGAGGCACTATTATAATTGCCCTTTATTATTATTATTAAAATGTTTCTATTTTAAGGACGAATGGCTTGCGGAAAAGATGGGATTGTTAGGATGCATTGACCCACATCTGATTTGGGCATAAATACTGATCATTGGTTCATTATGGATGCAGCGGAGAAGATTTGTCAAGAATGTTTTTTTTGATACAGTAGTCTCCTGATATAAGCACAGTGGTGGGACGAGCTGAAAAGCGTGCTTATATGCAGAGTGAGATACTGAACGTAACAATTTACTCTTTTTCTCATAATATAGTCCCCTCAAGGGACTAACTAAAAGCGAATCAACATCTACATGAGACAAGGCACCTAGATCAAACTGGCTGGAATTAGACAGTGTGACGCTTAAACTCGTCTGAGAATGGGTAGGGTGGCTTATTTTATTCCAAACTTGACAGATGTAGCAAGGTGGCAAATTTCTCCACCTGGCGAAGATTCCCGACTCTAAACCTACACTGCACTACACACACTCATTGTGTAAGGCACCGCTGTTTGGGGGTTGCATACATTACAAGGTCTGATAAGGCAATGGTTGTATCCAGTGTCCAACAGCTGCAGCGAAAACCAGTGAGTAGGGTAACTCAAGCCTCCTTCATCCTCCTATTCCCAATAAAATGACATTACACCATTGTACTCAAGGAAACCATCCTTTGGTAGCAGATAGTAGGCCTACAAGGGAGATAGCTCACATTGCTAGCTGAATTTTTTTTTTTTTTTTTCACTTACGGTTTTCACTTTCTAAGAGTGCTTGTATGCAGAGTGAGCATGCTGACATGCATATAAATTATATAGTAAAAAATCTGTCATGACACCAAAGCGTGCATGTGAGCAGAGTGTGCTTGTATTCGGAGTGCTTATATCCGAAGACTGCTGTACCATATGTCTTGCTCCCAATCAGAATGAGCCATAAGCCACTGGACTTGAACAGGGAAATCAGAGGATTGAATTGATAAAAATGGCCCGATATTGATATTTTTATATTGTAGGAATTGAAAGAACATTTATTTCTGAACCAGTAAATATTGCTGTTATGAGCTGATTGTAATGTCAGGATGTTGTGAGATGAATATAAGAATTTATGTGTTTAACTGTTCATTTTTGTAGATTTTTGTTCTGATTTTAGTGTATTCTCAATTTGCAATAACTCTAGCTACAGTCAAGTCAGCTCAAAACTTTTTTCACCAATAGAAGTGAATGAATGAAACTTATGCATAATAGCACAGTCATCTCTGTCTAAGAGCCCTATCACTGGGAGCTTGAAGTGTTATGCAACCATCTGAGCACTGTCGTGTCTGCTGGGATTAATTGGCTGCTATTAATAAGGAAGGAAAATTTTTCCTTATGAATTTCTTTCTTTTGTGTTTCTTTTTCTTTTTTTCCATAGGCAGAAACAGAAGATGGAGTGCCACAGCGAGTAAAATTCCTTCCTGTGATTTTGATAGAGTTTGTGCAGACTCTTCTTTCAAAACCCAATGACCTAGATGTCAAATGTGCTTGTCAGTTGTTGAAGGTAAGTATTTATACAGTCCAACCCTATACTTAGTGACAGCATTTTAGTTTTTAAAGGTGTTTTTTTGTAAATGTGATCTTTGTCATAGTTGTATAATAGCTATAGATGTAATTGTAGATGGTTACCTTTATATGAAACAACATAGTTTTAATTTAGCAGTAGTGTGAGTGGGTGCAATCTCAAATTCAAATAGATAAGCATGTCTAACTTCCACCTTTAGTCAGAATTCTGACTTTTCTTGATTATCGCCAACTTTTCTTCTTTTTGGCCAGTGAAATGCCAGCTTCTTCCTGAGTCTACAAGGCAATCAGTTTTGTAAAAAAATTGTAAAGCGATACATACAGATGCCAAATTTCTTACTTTAGTCAGAATTCCAACTTCTTTGGTCCTCACTGATTTTCCTACTTTTGGCAGATCAACTGCCAATTTTTTGCTAATTTCACAAGGCAATTGCTGTTTTATAATGATTTTTAATGTGATATAGGTCCCGCATGATAACAGTGAAACTGGAAGTACGGTAGAATTTCATTCATGCTCCTGACAAGAGTTGAACCCTGGGTATTTGAAGATCGAGATCAAAGCTTATAGTACTTAGTTTTCTTACACCAGACAACATGCAGTCAAGTAGCCATTTGAAAATTATTGATGGCAGAGTTTGTATCGGTCTTAAAAAGTCCTTGAAAATGCTTAAATTTTTCAAAAACAATTCAAGGCCTTGAAAAATTCTTAAATTTGGAAATCGTTGTCAAAGTCATTGAAAAGTCCTTATATTTTTGCATGGGTGGTCAATTTCATTCAGTGACTGATTGTTCGAACAGGTTTTTTTTCCTCACTTTTCCTCTTTCCAACTGTGCCTAATAGCCGCTCTGTATTTTACATTTGCTGTTGGTTTGTTTCCATTCAGGTGCCTGAATTTTCATTTGCTTCAATCCTCTGCGGATCTAGCCTAAGCTAGGCCTGCAGGTCCAGTGTGAATCGACAGCGCCACTGGTCCTATAGCCTTCATTTGTTCAACCCGGCTGGTCATAATCCTCTGTACTTATCATCAACTTCACATCACAAAGAACGTTTTCCTGTCCTATATTTAGTTTCTTTGTCATCTAGAGACCATATGGGATATACCTGCGTAGGTTTTGTAGGTTTTGCTACCAGATTGAAAGCAGGCTTCGTCATCTCCCTTTGACTCCCTTTGAAAATCGATACCTCGCATCAGTCTACCTCTACTGTATGCAGTGGCTGATTTTAATAATAGTGACATAGAATTTAAAGTTGAATCCGAAGTTAATTGAAGACAATGAGGTAGATCTAGATCTATAAGATCTCTGTCGACTAGGCTTAGTCTAAGACAGAATTATCGAAGGCAAGCATATGAGAGACAGTCTTAGTGGGAGATGTAGACTATCAAAGCATTGTCTTGTATGTCTAACTTTGGGAATTGGCTGGATTCTTCATTTGTTTTCTGTGTCTAATTTAGATCTGATGGTAGTATCTTGTTAAAGTGATGAATATGTTAGAACTAGATCTAGATCTAATTGTTTGAAACCTTGTTTTTACATTTGCTTGAGTTAAGTGGAAGCTGTCTGATATATATTTATTTTGTGATTTCTGTCTTGGAATTTAATTACAAATGAAATGGTAAGCTGAGTTTTCATTATTATTATTCTCTTGTAATTGTCTCCACACCTTTCACCTTTCTGTCTGCCTTTATACTTTGGTTATCAGGTACTTCTTGTAAAGTGATTATGAAATTAAACTTGACATTGTTTCAGAGGTAAAAAAATGGTACAACTTAAGCATCTAACAGGCACACACAAATACACTGAATCAATAGAATGTTAATTTTATTAACTGACATGCATATTTTCATGTCTTGAGGTTGATATTTTGGTATTTTATAAGCATTTTTGTAAAGCTACCCGAGCTGGCTGCAGATAGATCAAAACAGTGTAAACAAGCCATGTCAGTTCAGGCTACAGAAAATGGGACACAGGGACCGTAATAGACCACAAGTAGTATAAATACTAGAGGGTTAAATTGTATACCCAATCCAAGTACTGAAACACACTACTGCACACACTGTAGAAAAAAAAAATAATGATGAAAACAATTATGTATGCACAGTTTCATACATTTTAAAATGAAATTTCACATCCCAAATTGAATCTTCAGTCATATTTATCAATGAAATAGTATTTGTAAGATGCCTGGAGGGGCTGCTTTTTACAATAAATCAGTTAGTTGGCTGAATGGAGCTGGCTCTACACACAAGGTGATTTTCATCTAACCTGTTAATAACATGTATTTGTGTGTTGTGCAGAGTAAGTTTCAGCATCAGTAAAGCACAAATTCAGCGTGCGATCTGCAGTGCCATCTATTGTTCATGTGTTAGCCTATGTATAAGTCTGTTGAGCAAATATTATCACTACACATGCGTAAATATCTACGTGCGTTTGAAGACTGATGGAAAATCGGCACATCAGAGTATTGAGTAAATTCCTTACACACAATATGTAGTTGAGTGGTCAAATAAGAGTAATTGAACAAAAATCAAACCCCCAGAGTACCGACAGCATCAAATAATATGCCCATGGTCTTAGAAAGGCTAGTGTTCATAGTCTAGGTCTATATCTAGCTCACTGATTATGATGATGGCATTGCCTGTGAAAACTTGCAAGTTCTTGTAATTTCCTCTAGATCTTTCCAATTTTTTGGTGAAACAGTCTGGCATCCCTGAACAAAAATTTATTCTACTGATATTGTGGAAGAAGCCAGAAGTTTTTATCTATTAGCGAATAAGAGACCTAGAGTAAGATTGTTAATAATATTTAGAGTTGTTGAAGGTATATAATTTTGACTTGTTCTTTATTTCCCTTAAGATGTATTTTAAATAGAATTTTGCTAGAAGTTGTTCATTTTATGTATTAAAAAAAAAAAAAAGAGGGGGAGGGAAAGGAGGGGGAGGAGGGGGGGTGGAAGGCAGACAGCAAAATTCCTCTTATGTTTCTGTTTTCCCACAAACATATTTCATTTTTGTATACTTTTGGTCTACAGCTGTCAGGGGGTTTGATAGAAGATATAGTGAAACACACGCCAGATGAATGTATGAAATTTGAAGAGACAATTTCACAGCTGCAGTCCTTACAGACAACGTCAGATTTATCAGAGTAAGTTGTGTCTTTTAGTAAATGCATTTTGTCCAGCCTGGGGATTCAGTCCCCATCTCAACCTTATTTATTTATTTTTTTTCCTCTCATTACCTGGCCTATCCTCCACTCAGTATCCCATTTATCAATGGTTTTTGGATAATATGTATATTTGATACCTGAAGAATGTTGCAGGTAATATATGAATCGAAAAACAGAAGGTGACAGGAAAACTATGGTCTTAAAATTGATTTGTTTGTTGAAAATGAGTGTTGAGGGGAGTGAGGCTTAGAAAAATTAATGCAATTAATATAAGCTATCAATTTGATTGTGATGTATTCTAGTATCTGTGATGAAAGACAGATATGATTTTTCATATTATTCATGTTTGGTTTCAGAAATGCAAAATTCCTGATTGGTAGTGTGATTAAACTGAAAGAAAATGATTGGAACAGAAGTACATCATCCCCTCCAAAGAAGTCGATGTTTTCTTTCTCTTCAGACTCGAATAACTTTCAGGTACAGTCTAGAACTTTTAACATTTGTCCAAATATGTCAATTAATCAAGAAAAAAAATTGTGATTCATGTTTTTTTTTTTTTGTTGTTTTTTATTTTTGAGTGGCTTTTTATGTTGCAGTTCTGCTAGTGTCCTGGTGTTTTTTTGTGTGAAAAATCAGTGTGCTGAGTTAATTGCATGCTAAAACATGCGCATAAGTGCTCAAGCAAGATCTTGTTTGGTCCTTATGGGAATGGACAGCAAAATTGCTCTTCTACGTTGTACACTTATGTGTTGGGAAGGTTAAAAATATGTCAAAACAACTCCCTGATCAGAAGGTGAGAGAAATTCTGACATTTTTTCAGCAGTGATAAAATGGCATGTAACTGTAAATTATAGGTAATTGAGAACCTTATCTTCATCAGACAGTGGGATACCAAGGCAGAGGTGTGAGGTATGTGCTCGTCAGCAAAAACTTAGGTTGTCGGTTAGAATTCTACTAGCGGATTTGAAAGACCAGAGCCTGCCTGCATTATTTTTCAATAATTCAGTGGTCCAGGATTTTTGGCTGCGGGGAGCCTGATGTCTAGCCTTTTTTTGAAGCACCATTGTGCACATTCACCCATTCAGTGCCAGGCCTGACTACACTTTGAATGCTGGAAGTATCAGCACAAGGGAGATAATTGGGACGAAAGCTTGGGTGGTAGTAGAAATAAATTAAAATAGAATACATTTTGCATGTTTTTTTTTTTGCATGAAATCAGGGGCAGTTTGACGAGAAATCAACGCTGAATGTGATAAATGTACTTGCTTTTGGGTATATCAGCGACAAAACCATAAAATTCAGATTGCACCCGTGCAGGCTTCATTACACAGATTTAGAGCTCTAGATCTTTACTGCTAGATCGAGTCTAGATCGAGATCTAATTTCGTAGTTGTCACCATGACTTTCTTCTTCTAAATTATGCTCAAATTCTTGATCTACGTCTGATTTATTATAACCTGCATATTTCACGTTCAAAACGCGTTTCTTCATCATAATGTGATGGTCCCGCACCAGCTGTTCATCAGACTGTTAAAAAATTTAATGCGATCTTCAAACGATTGTAGCGATCAAACGCATCGTTCCAATATGGCGAAATTTGGCAGTAACTTCCCTTGAGTACTCTAATCCATGTTGCCACGAGATCTCCTACTTGTGGGCCGGATATCCGTTTGTAAAGAAACCGAAACTAAAGGTGATACATAGCGGACATTGCGGTACTGAATTGGTAGCGGGCGTTAGCAGGCGTTGCGGTACTGAATGGGTTAAGAACCCATTGGCAATTAAAAGTTGAATGAAAAGTAGATTTCAACATTGCTGTCTGGGTCTCACTTGTAAATTCCAAATTTCTAGATGCAGAAAACTTTTGTCAACAGACTGGGCACACACTGAAAGGCCACACCAAAAAAAAAAACATTTAAAAAAAAAAAACTCATGAGTCATAGGACGCCTGTATAATGCTATTATAACTTGTTTGTTTGTTTGTTGTTGGTTTTTTTTTTTGTATATTTAATGAAGTAATAAAGTTCATGTGTTGTGATGAGTTTTATGAATATGCATTTTATGGTGATTTTGACCTGCAGGTACCAGATCCTGTTTTCTACAACAGCATGGGTGCACCATGCAGCAGAACAGAAGCTGAAATTCCCTATGAGGAAGGTGACGATGGTGCCTATGTGCTGAATGATGAGGAGGAAGCTGCCTTCTTGGAGTGGCAGGCAGAGCAGGAGGGCTTGACTGGAGATCAAATTCCATGGTCTTCTATGAATGACACAGGATACGATTCCTATCAGTTGTACGTAGTTGTATAGGTGATCTATTTTATGTCTAAGGAGGGGAAATGCATATGATATTAATTGATCAGATTTTTTGTTGTTTTTTGTTTAAAAAAGTGGAGTTTTGATTACATCCCTGCCATGTGGCATCCATCGAACTAATTTTAGGATGTAGTTATTTTATTTTTTGTTTTTTTTTTAATTAAAGAAATAGGTGGCCCAGGGTTAGCCTTGTAAACATGACAGGATGTATAATACCAAGAAAACAAGGAGAGAAAAAAAGAAAAATCAGCTTAAGTGCATTCATATAGTTAACACCCATTTTTTGTTTTTTAAGCACTCTTTGTTTTTATTTTTGATGCCAATACATTGGCCTAGCATCTCAACAGGGGAGTAGTTTTCTCAATTTGTAGACACTGGAGAAATAGTATCTGCATGGTTACAAAATAACTCAATAAAAAATGGATATAAATTTTCGAATGTTTAATTTACTATTCATTCGCAGTCAATTCCAAAATGCTGAAATTGTCAGTTATTACACAGCTCTAAAAATAAAAGTAATATTGCTACCAGGTTATTTCACATGCATTCAAATAACATTTTCTTGGAATAACAAAAAAAAAACAAAACAAAAGAGAGATCTAGGAACATGCAAACTTTTTTATTGCAGGCAACATAACAGAAAATGTTACTTTCATACAAGATTTGAGCCAAGATTGCCAAACATGATTTTCAATACTGTACAAATGCAATATTTATATCCCAAAGCTCATCAAATTAATTCATAAAAATTCCAAAAGTATATTTGTGAAACTTTGCATTTGTTTTTTAGGTCAAGAAATCAATTTCTGTTATTTTGTTTGTCATAGGATTTTTATATGTGAATTTAAATATATGTGCACTAATGAACCACACTATATACACAGAGAAAAGGATACAAAATATCCATTAAATGTGAAGATGAATCAGAATAAGCTGTTTTGGGGCTTTTCCTGTTTTTCATTCATTTGCTTTTGAAATTTTTTAATTATAAGTTTATAAGTTGATTCAAGGATGTCAAACTTCCGACTTTTTGGTCGTTGCTGACTTTCCTACTTTTGGTCGACCAACTGCTGACTTTAATTATACTATTTTAAATTATAATATTTAATCTACAAAACAGTTGCGGTTTAACAATAATTTGTGATACAAATTCTGCACAGTGACAGAGAAACCGGAAGTACTAAAAAGTATCCTCATACCTCGGGTGATAGTCGGTCTACCGTTGTTCGGCCGCTGTTTGTAGATCGAGATCAAAGTTCGTAGCGCTTAATTCTTCACACCTGACAACATGCACTCGAGTGTCGTGTGAGAATTGTTTATAGAAAATCAGAACATTAGAGTACTGACAACAACAGATAATGTGCCCATGATCTTAGACAGACTAGATCAGCTCTAGATCTAGTATAAGAGGGCAGCTCTTTTCGATCTAGATCTAGATGACAGATCTAGATAATTATGATGACGGGATTGCTTCTAGGATCTTTTTGGTTTTGGAAGTTCCACTAGTTGTGTGATTTGATAGATTGAGTCCCATCCCAAGATCTTGTGAAACTTACATAAACTTCCATCAAACAATGAAAACCCTAGATTTTTTTCAAATTGTGTTACCCATATTGTTACGTAACCTTTGATAAAATAAAATACATCTCATTCTTAATCTGGACATGCCCTGCTTATATTTTTGGTTAAAAAGTGACAATAGGCCAGATATTTGATTTGAAAATAAAATTAAATCTTTTCAGGGATGTCAAACTTTCGACTAGTTGAAATTCCAACCTTTTGCTTGTCACCTACTTTCCTACTTTTGGCCGACCAACAGCCAACCTTAACTGAATCCACAAGGCAATTGCGGTTTTATAATAATTTTCGATGCAGATTCCATATGATCATAGTGAAACTTGAAGTACCAGTAAGAAAAATGTATACATAGAGTAATCCTCATACCTCTGACGACTGTTGTTCAGCGGCTGTTTGAAGATCAAGGTCGAAGTTTGCAGCGCTTAATTCCTCACACCCGTTAACATGTAGGGATTTTGTTCCTATGAAATTTGACGATGGAAAATCAGCACATCAGAATACTGACAACAACAAATAATGTGCCTATTACATGTATTTTTAGAAAGACTAGTGTAAAGGGGGCAGCCATTCAGGATCTAAGATCTAGATCTATAGATTTAGTCTAGTTACACTTTATTATTATAATGACAGCACTGCCTGTGGGATCTTCAGACCTGCCACTTATTCCAATTTTTTCCCACAAATTACTGTCTGATTTTTCTGATTGCCTGCAGAATATTCAGATTTTTTGTTTTGCCAACTTTGGCCTGTATGTGCCCAATTGAACTGTGTTATTTACATCACATCTGCCCTATGAACTCGCGTTTCGGCTCTCAGTCTTGCAATTGCTACTGTCTCAGTGACTCTTATGAGTTATTGCTTCGTTTTCTAGTTCCAGTTATCTGTACATCAGAAATAAGCACGCTTGCAGTTCTCATTGCATGTCCAACTCGGGTGCTTTTTACTGCTACCAACGGCTCCTTTGTTTAGATGTCTATATCTCGAGTCTAGATGTTTTACGTATTGTTATTTCATAGTATGTGGTTGAATTATAATTTCTTTCATTTAGTCTTATCATTTTATTATTATTATTATTATTCAGAAATAATAGGGATTAATGTTAGTATAGATCTAATTCAAGAATTAGACCTACATGGGATATAGACTAAATAAATCTGTAGATCTGATCTACAGAGCTAGATCTAGATTTAAATGTAAACATTATTAATTGTAATATTACCTCATTAGTTTGTATGATTCTGATTTTTTTTTTTTTTGGCCAAATTTAGGTTTTTGAGAGCTAAGATACTGATTTTTAGGAGTGGCAAAGTGGCAGGTCTGGATCTTTTTGGTTCTTGGAATTTCCACTAGTTTTATAATTTTATAGTTGTGAAAACTCGCATACTTCTCTCAAAACAATGAAAACCCTAGATTGTTCCCATATTACAGGACCATGCATTTTTGTATGTATCCTTATACTAATAAACCCCCATGAATGGGCAGGTTTAAGACAATGAGGTATTTCGAGAAAAGTCACACAACTGGGGATTTGTGCTCACATTGTGATTTGTTTACTTGTTCAGTGCATGGCATATAGATCTTGACAAATGATAGGTTTTCAGACATGTCACACTATATAAATAAAGTCACATGTGAGCAATATTTCCTCTGTCATGTGACTGATCTTGAAATACCTCAAGAGGTACCATGTCAGATTGATTGATTCAATTTTGGACTGAAACCTATTTTCCATTCCTAATAAATTTTAGCATATTGTCTGTCAATTGGCAGTAAAATATTTTTATTATGAGGTCTAGATTTAGTTGAATGCTGCAAAAAAAAGTCTATGATCCACACACATACCTACCGACCTTACAGAAAAAGTCAGTAGTCTACCGACGTTTTGCTTGAACTACCGACCTATAGAGTTTGCATTGTGATCTACCGATTTTTCC
The DNA here is from genome assembly GCA_038406235.1 of Peronia verruculata. Lineage (NCBI taxonomy): Eukaryota > Metazoa > Mollusca > Gastropoda > Systellommatophora > Onchidiidae > Peronia > Peronia verruculata. Next base: position 6,405 of record JBCAUA010327087.1, on the reverse strand, counting down.
TTCCTCCTGATTTAAAAAAAAAAAAAAAGGCAAAATCAGTAACCTGCGGTCCGCAAGGCCCAAGGAGCTTGGCTAAGTCGTCTCCACTGTCACTGCAGCTTGTGTAAAGGGTGATAATGCTCATTGCAAGCCTCCGATCCCATAGAAGGTGCTCTAGGGGATGTTTGCAGACCTGCCTACCCCCATTTGACTCATTATCTGGCCTTCTCGCACCGTTGATATATAAATTCCTGCATTCGGTTGAATTCAGATAGTTTATACTAGTTTTTCCGCATTTCATGCTTTGGCGTCATTTTGAATGCCGTTGGAGTTTAGGTTTTCATTCACAATCCAGCAAGAAAACTGCATTCTCCTGTTTGTTGCTATGGGCAGTGGTTCTGGCTGTCGCCGTTGCCGAGGCCTCTGTCTCTAAGCCAACAGCACATGATGTAGCCTAGTCGGGACATGTAGTGTTATGTGTTTCACTCTGCCCTGATGCTAAATGGTTGTTCACATGTGCCCGTCATTCTGATCCAATCGTAGCCTCGTCCACGATTGCCTGTGTAGTTCTTTTTTTTTTTTAACCTAAATCTAACCATAATGTCCCATCCATCTCATTTTTTGTTTTCACGTTGTCCACATGTTGCTGACCACAATCTAAACGATGTAGATTCATCCTGGGATCTTTCACTCAAAAGTCTGGGTGGGTGGAGATGATATGCTTAGCTTACAAATACATAATATTATTGTCATCGGACAGAGGATGACGGTCTGCCCATAACGTGCATTGTCATGTTAGCCTTCTGGTCATGTCTGCTAGTATACTTAAGAGGGATGAAAAGATCAAATATCGGCGATTCCAACATAACTTTGGTATGAAATTCTATTGGAATATCCCTGCCAGCACTAGCAGTGGAGGTTGTCTCACTGACAGGTTATTTTCTCACTAAGAATGGCTATTACGCCTACTTCTTTTTGTGACAGCATAGACATTTTTTACCCTGTGTGTTTATAGAGTTGCATGTCCTTTTGCGTTTGGGGGTTTAAATTGAGGGATGATGTTAGAGTATGTGACCTACAGATTTTTTGGCTCACTTACAGATTTTTTTGGCAGTATTTTGGCTCGCCTACAAAGTTTGATTTAGCAATGTTGGCAGGTATGCACACAGTGCCAACTTCGAGCTTATGGGGCAAACTGGGCCTAACTATGAATGCTATTTCTTCAAATATAAAGGGATATTGATAACAATTGTAAGAATTAAACTTACTGCTTACCAGCTTCTAGAATCTCTCCATATTGATTGCTAAACCTCAACGTAGGAATTACCAAAGAGTCAATTTGTAGCGCAAACTAGATTGAATCAAAGCAACACAGAACACTGGGTTCATAATTCAGGATGCATTTCTGTGTTAACTCAATTGTTTCCTTGGTCAAGCTAAATTTTTAGTTGACAGAAGCAATTGTTACACACAACACCAATGAGATGTGTTACATTTATGTGGTGGGTCTTTCTTGTTTCACAATCATTGCTAGGAAGGGTAAAAATTTTCCATTAAAAAAAAATAAATTTTTGTTGTTGTTGTTGTTGTGAAGAACTTAATTCAAAAGGAAGAAAGAGGCACCATTTCAAAGTCTAACTCGAAGAGGATCTAATTTAATACACTTGATTTCACATTGAATGTCCATAAATTGTTTAGTGCAAATAGTTCTTGTAAGGTGACTGATGAACTGCTATAATGAATACAGTATTCACATATCCTATGACTGCTTAAATACATGTGAGGAAGCTCGATTTTGGCTTTCATTACCATATATTGATTCATTGGAAGATAAAATATGACAATCTGGAGCCAATCTGATAATCTAACTCTGTGAAAGAGGGACATTGGGGAGATAAGAGATGACATGATTTTATCACATTTGTGTTTCAAGAATGGATGGCTCTGCTCCAAGGTAATTAAACATGAGAAAAGAGTCTTATGATTGTTGCATAACTGGATGAAATGAATCGAATGCCGAATTGTTCACGCATAAAGTTGCTGATGCCAGTGAAACAGAGATGATGTATTTGATAAGAACACAATTTAGCTGCAACTTCTGAGCTGAGATATTTACATTCAGAATTATTTCGTCTGAGCCCATGATCAGCAAAATTGATATCCTGTTTTCATATTAATGAAACTGTCCTTGATATCCAACTCAATTTCACTGGGATGCACTATATTTCTGTGTCTCATGAATGATAGTGGGAAGCTGGAAGTTCATAATCTATCTTATTGTTTGTTTGTTGTTTTTTTTTATAAACCTCTTGCACTTTGGAAGCAGTTGTATTATGTTGTTGCTTCTGTGATGAAGAGGTTTATGAGTTGGATAGATGAGACCTGTGTATGAGAGATAGGATTGCCTAATTCCATAAGATTATCTAAATTGTTCCACAGAGAGGAAACAGGCGATGAAGGTGGAATGGGGGATGAGGTAGAAGCTGCCTATGAAGAATTTTTGCAAGAGCAGAATTACATACAAGGATACCAGCCGCCACAGCCTGCCCCTATAGTGCCACAGCCTCCGGCAATGTTGCCTGCCATGCACCAGATGTACAATGTAAGACTTGGAGCATTTTTCAGACAAAATGTCGCTGTTTGTATGGTTCAATTTCCATAACCCTCATTTTAAGATCATTTTACTGACCTAATATTAGTCTGTGTAAGGTGCTCATGTTCTAAAATTACACTCTGAAAGGGTTATTCAGACTTTTTTCAACTTTTTTGTGAAAACAGTTTGATATCCCTGCGGGTAGCAATATCCAAGATAGTGGCTGTTGCCATGGCAACCATGATTTTGATTTTTTTTTTCTTTAATTTGTTTCTTCTAATTTTAATTTGAGCATGCGAGAAACACTGATAGTGATTAAAATCATCTCCCTCCAACAGTTTCCTAAAGGACTTTCATTAAAAATCCATTTTTTAAAACAGTCCTCTACGTATCAAATGAAAAGTAGCTAACTGTGAATGGAGATAAAAGTATTTGAAATTTTAGGGCTTGTCAATTCAAGAATGAGAACATTTTATGAGAATAGTATCACATTTGGTAGAGGAAAGTAATTTTTTAAAAATTGACCTTGAAAATGTTAAGCAAGTAGAATATTTTCAGGCCGTATTTTAGCCATTTACAGTTGCCTTTCAATATAAACCTTGTATTTTACAGTAGAAGTATGGTTATAGCATCTTTTTAAAATAAAATAGACATATCTTTTTTTTTTTTTTTTTACCCACATTGAAACATTTTTTTTTAACCCAAAATTGATGATTTTCTACCTGCAAACTTCCTTAACTGGTTTGGCTTTTCATCAGGGCAGTCATTATAATTATTATTATCATTGTTACTACTGTTCCCAGCATCCTCCACCACGCATGCCCCAGGATTTTTATGGGTACCAGCAAGGACTGCCACAGGGTAACATGGGAGTACCTGGTGTACCACCCAATCAGATGCAGCCACAGCAGCAGCAACAGCAGCCGCAGCATCCCAGTCAGCAACCGCAGTACCACCAAGGCTCTTACCAGAGTAATGACCGCTTCCACTATAGACCGTGATTGGATAATCGATATGGTCAACTCTGTTTAAGCTGGGCTCAAGCATACTATTTATTATCCAAAGCTGCATGGGGAGAAAAAAAAGTTTCTGCTTTTTTCATTTAGCTATACTTGTGACACTGGATCATCGTGTCTTATTTTCCCAGCTGTGTTTCATTTTTTTTTTTTTTTTGCTTTCACGACTTTACTTCTTCACTTTGGTATTATGCGTCCTTCTTTCGTATTTAGTAAATTTCGTCCGGGAATTAAATTTAGAAGAAAAAAACAAACAAACAAACACACCTATACTCATCCTACTAATATTTTTCAGGTGACATTGGTTTGGTTTGAAATTAAAACTTTTTACTTTAAGACTTTCTGTTTTGATTAAGTGCTGCTTTTAATCATTCTCTTGTCTTTTTTTCTAACTTAAAGTAAATTTTTACTCTTATCTCTTCTTTTAACACTTATTGTTACTCCAAGTGATACTGTGTTTGCATCCACATTGAGATCTTTGATGAAAATGTAGCCCGTTATTGTAAAACAAAGGTGGAGGTGACGCTGCTCTATAGAGTGGTAATAATCTCCTGCTGTTGGAGGAAAGCTCTCTGAAATGATGCTTGAATGAACAAAAGCTTCAGCTTTTTGATATGGACTTGAAAACATCATTGTGTGCAAGAAACGCATTCATGTGAACTGTTTCTTAAGTCATACCACAGAGTTGCCAGTATTTTGATCACTCAGAAATTGGCCTTTCTTAAAAAATTTGGCTCCAGGGTTTAATTTGTGAAGGCCTCTATAAGTAGAGTATTAATTTTTATGTGCTTTTGACTGAAAGGATTGCAAAACATTATTTTCAGGCTTTTTACATCAGAAACTGAGGGCAACTCTGTAATTGTTATTATACTCTGAATCATAGGGACATGTTGGTATTATAATATTATATTTAATTTTGCTCATACATAACAATTTTTCTTTCATTAAGTATTTCAGCCATGCATTAATACTCTTTGTCATTTGGGTTGGTGGGCTGAATGTTTTTTCCAAGATGGTAAAGCATTAAATTTGTCCCTAGGAGAGTGGGCGGTCTCTGCAAGATGTATAATGCTGATGTATTCTCTTTTTTTTTTTTCATCCCTTGAAATTCCGTGTCATCAGTCATTCATGAATCATAGTCAAATGAGTTTAAATTTTTTGATCTCTTCTTCAGTGGTAGTGCATATGAAGATATAGCAAACAGGCAAGAATAGCAAACAGGCAAGAACAGAAACTCCATAGTTACTGAATAGAACATTACGTGCTGTAAGAAATAAATAGGATCTCTATGAGACATAATACGGTCCAAAACAGATAGATCTATGGATTGCAGCCAGTCAAAATGAGATGTATGTCGATTTTTCACCATATGGGTTTTGTGGTGTCATGTGAAAGCTTATTTCATACCCTTTCAGGTGGTGAAAAAAGTTTTGAGCTAATTTAATTCTAGCCAGAGATATTGCAGTCAAAAGAGACAAAGAGATCCAGCAGTGACTGAAATTCTGAGAAAATCGAGTTTAAATGAACAGTCGAACCTCATAAAAACCCGAATGTAATCGTGAAATATTTATAAATCGGGAATTAGACCAACATTGTCTTGTTCAGAAATGAATGTACTTTCGATTTCCACAACAAATACAAAACAAAAAAATCAATATCTTACCCTCTCCCTAATTGAAACCCCGAATTTTCGGATCTAGCCCAGCGACTTGTGTCTCATTTTGACTGGCCGGAGACATATGGTAGTTGTTGAAAATTCTCCTGTCTATATCCAGAGCAATTTGAAGATTATTTGCAGCTTTTTCTCTCACACTGGTTTCCAGCCACTTTTGGGGGCATAGGGGGATAGATTTATAAGGGGAAACAATGTGGAAATAACCATTATAAAAAAGTTTTGCTTCCAGTGCAGTGTTATCAAAGAACTTGTTCATGGTAGTACTCAAGTTATCAGGATGTTCAAAGGTTGCAACTTAAGCATGAAGTTAATTTTTATCAACAGTGCATGAGCATGATTATAACATGGCTACATTGTGTCATGTTAGAACACTTGCAGAACACTGTCAGAAACAAACCAGAGACAGGAGATGCTCATACTTTACCATTAAAGGCAGAAATGTTAAGGTTATGATGATTTAATCTTGTGTTTACATTCAAAGTGTTAATAATAGGGAGCACTGGCACCTCGGCCATATCTCAGCCACCATCTTATTTCTATACAGAGCCTGAACAGGGATGTTTTTTTAATCCAGCCTAATTTTATGTTCAGTGAACACCCTTAAGTTGATCATTGGAGGAGTGGAAAAAAAGACCAGCTCATTGTTATTTCAATAAAAGCATTGGGCTGGATATCAACTTGTCCGACTTACACTTTGCAGCGCTGTGCGCACTTTTCAGGGGCACCCCTTTTCATATCAGTACCAGGTTTTTTTTTTTTTTGCTCTACCCCCACTCACCAGACAGTTATGTCTTTGGTATCAAAGCTCAACAAGTGATATGTCTTTTCAGAAAGTCGACTGGTGAAATGACCACACATTTTTGGTTTTAAAGCTAGGTTACCAGCCAGTAGTCAAACTGAGCAAAAAACTCAGGCTGAGCATTTGAGATGGTTCTCTCACCATACACATTCCTTATCTGTCTATAAGGTTATGATGATTTAATCTTGTGTTTACATTCAAAGTGTTAATAATAGGGAGCATTGGCACCTCGGCCATATCTCAGCCACCATCTTATTTCTGTACAAACAGAGCCTGAACAGGGATGTTTTTTTAATCCAGCCTAATTTTATGTTCAGTGAACACCCTTAAGTTGATCATTGGA